>JAJKFI010000009.1:22535455-22545542 GCA_029204185.1 Lerista edwardsae
GCTACTCAGTTGCTACTAACATGGTGGCAAATAGGTACACTTGTTCCTTCCTCCTGAGCCAGGGCTCAGCAATTTAACAGAGTAACAGAGCAATCTATTCAGTGCATGTCTACCCAGACTTAATGCCTATTGAGTGCAGTGGAATTTACTTTTCAGGTAAGTGAACATATAATTGCAACCTTACATCTAACAGCAAACTAAAGATATGAATGTTGCCCTGTTCTATCTTTATGCATTTGTCTGTAGCTTCTGCATCTATGTGCTTTCCTTTGTCAGCACAGTAGGTTCATATAGCAAAAAGTTGTATACTACATTGTATTAACTATTCCATTTTGTAGGCAGGTAACCAGACTGCAACTGTAATTGCACTGTGTTCAATGAGAGATTTCAACCTGTCCCAAGAAACGTGTCAGCTGGCAATTAGAGATGTTGGAGGTCTTGAAGTGCTGATTAATTTGCTTGATACTGAAGAAATCAAATGTAAGGTGAGTTGGTTTTCGGAATAAAAGGTGCCCCATCTATCATCACCTTTTCCTTGCACTATCTGTCTACTCTTGAAGTTTTCTACATAATGGTAAGGTAGCCAGCCTTCCATGCATGTCACCCTTGGCTATGGTCAAGACAAACTGCAGGAGATCTACTCTGAAACAAATACACACACAGTACTTGACAAGGTCTTTTAAACCAGCTACCTCAAGAAATAATGCTTCTACTCTATATGCATTTTGAAAAACTCCTTATGTATGTAATTTCTCTTCTGATTAGATTGGCTCATTAAAAATCCTGAAGGAAATTAGCCAGAATCCACAGATTAGACGTACAATTGCTGATCTTGGAGGATTACAAATCATGGTCAAGATCCTGGATTCTTTAGATCAGGATTTGAAATGTTTGGCAGCAGAGACAATAGCTAACGTGGCCAAGTTCAAGCGGGCACGAAGAACAGTCAGACAGCATGGTGGGATCAAGAGACTAGTAAGTGGACACGATATTATATCTAACCAACCTGTTTTCTGAAGTAGGTTTTTAAACTTTAAAAAGTTATTTTGCCATCTTGATAGAGATTTTTGCTCAGAGGTCTTCAACCAGAGTTGTTCCAATCTAGGGATATCTAATGAATGTGGAAGCTTCCATTCCTTTTGCACATGCCAATCAGATCCTTTTGCTGAAATGAATAGTATTTATATTAACATTTATACCCTGCCTTTCTCAGAGCGTTTTTTAATGCAAGCAGCTCTCCAAAAAGGTTTTAAAACAACATAATAGAAGTACAAATATGGCACAATTTTCATGCTATTTTAAAAATTCCATTTAAACTAATGACAGCAGGAGATCAGAATATAACTTCAGATTCACTAACGAATACCATATGCCGGATGAAATAAAAGTACCTTTTCTTGTGTCCCACTCCCAAAGAGAGACACAGGCAGGATTCCATAGAAAGGGAATTCCAGAGGTTTGACCTAACCGTATTGAAGGTCCTGCTGCTGGAGTTGCTAAACCCGGCTCTAGAGAAATGGAACTTGCAACAGAGTTCCCCTATCCCAAATCTTAGTGGGCATTCATCTAGTGGTGATGTGAGCAGAAAGACTATGTCCTTCCAATTCCCTTTGCCCAGGGATAGTCCTGGGCCAGGCCACCTAGTCTACTTGGACCCCCTTAGTTGGTACAGTCTGCATGGACCCATGAAGGCAGATCAAGGCCAGGTTTGGGTTTAATAGATGCTGCTGGACCTGCCCCCTTCCTGGTCCTGATCCACCCCTCACCGCTTCTGTTCTGCCCAGCCCCTGCCTCCCTCCCACTCCCATGGTCAGTCACGTACGGAGAGGATCAGGGCCGCGGATTGCGCCCATGGGAGGGCGATGAAACAGCACCCCTGGCACGTTGCCCTGCCCCCATGCGCCACCATGCCATGCCTCCCTGCGCCTGGAAGAGCTCCATTTTGGAGTGCTATGGGCACGAGGGAGGGCGGGCGGGCCAAAAGACGTGCCGATTCCTCTTCACAGACGTGCTGATTCCTCTTCACTCTGCCGCCTCTGTGCTGCCGGTGCCCTCTGCCGCTGCCAGCGCCCATGCGATCCGCACTCCTGGCTACACCCTCTCTCCGCCCCTGCCCATGGTCACTTACTGGGGCTGGCTGGCATCTATTAGCTGGCTGCTTGCTCTGCTGTGTGTGGGAGGCAGCGGGCGCAGGCAGCCTTCTATTCGGGGCAGCACAGCTGCATCATCATCGTCCCCCGCAGCATCCTGTGCTGCATGGGGTTACTTCTACCGCAGGAATGCTGCTGGGTAGGAGGACTTCTTATGATTCAGATACATGGCTCCAGGACCTGCAAATAATCCTTTTACAGGCATGTAAATTGTCGTGTTTACTGCTGATGTTCATTATGTGTAATAGATGATCTGTGTTTCCTGCCAGGTTGGGCTGCTGGACGTTTCACAAATGGGGGCAGCGCATCATTTTAGTCCCGTGCACGGAAAAGAGATTGAAGTAGCCCGTTGTGGCGCTTTGGCACTCTGGAGCTGTAGCAAAAGTGCTAGGAATAAAGATGCGATTCGCAAGGCTGGAGGCATCCCCCTGCTGGCTCAGTTACTCAAATCTCCTCATTCCAACATGTTAATACCAGTTGTTGGGACTCTGCAAGAGTGTGCGTCGGAGGTAAGCCATCTTGCTACCCCTACAGTTGCAGGAATCAGAAGTGCAGAATCTGAGGTCCAACCAATAAGCACACACCAACACTTGCTGGTGTTGGATCTACACTGAACTATCCAGTCGACAGCGCAGTAACAAACACGTTACAAGGTAGTTTCAGGGAATTCAGTTCATCAAATAGCTGTTTGTTCTCTTGGGTTTGTTCAATAATATTTCCAACACATTAATGAGTAAAACCAGTAAAAGCCTTTTGACTCTGGTCTTCAGTGATTGTAGTTAAAAATTTGACCACGCAAAGGTAAGAAATGTGATTTTGGCACTTTTTTCTTTCTTTTTAAAGGGCATTTAAATGGTGACCCCAGTGTCGGGGGGGGGGGGGTTTCTGGAACAGAACTCCAGCGGATAACAAGGTTGCACTGTATTTATCCCCCATCAGCAGATTGCTGAGCGCTGGAACAGTCAAGCTTCTTCACCACGTGCCAAGGGGCAGATTAAAACCTTCAGAGGGCCAGATTGGGCCCTCGGGCCAGGGTTTGGAGACCCCCGCTATAGATCAAGAGTATACCATTATGCACACAGTGCATGTTGCCATGTTTGAAAGAGTTGTATGAGTTGATTTCGTTGTGCATTTACGTGCTGGGCAGAAGCCAGGGAGCTGTCCCTAAAAGGGTTCTGCACAAGCATGGCTCAGACGGTCAAAGTTCTCCCGTACTGCTTTGCGTTCCAAATGATAGCAATCTCCTTTATTTGCTCCTGATACTTTTAACTTGCATTTGTAGCCAAGCTATAGACTTGCAATCAAAACTGAGAAGATGATTGAGAACCTTGTGAAAAATCTGAACAGCGATAAGGAAGAACTTCAAAAGCATTGTGCCAGCGCTATCTTTAAGGTAAGGATAGCTTCCAGGGATGGAAGACGTGGTTTGCATCCTGTTTCCTCTGAAAAATGGTAGGACAATCTAGGCCAGTGATTTCCAATCTTTATCATCTCACAGCACACTGACGAGGTCCTAAAATTGTAAAAGGTACACCGTTTTTTGAGAATTGACTGGGCACACCATGCTGCCAGTGGGGGGGGGAGGCTCATAGCACCCAATAGCCCTACTGATAAAGGATCCTCCACCAAACTCCCACTGCACACCTGCATACCATTCATGGCACAGCTATGTGCTGCAGCACATCCTGGTTGAAAATAGCTGCCTTGGACTGAAGCGCAAATGCAGAGAAAGTGAAATGTGCTCGTCCCAATGTTTCTAATGGTACTTAAAGCGCAATCCTAACCTGGAGTTAGCCTGGCACAAGTCACTCGTGCTGGCCCAGGAGTGTTGCCAACGCACGATAAAGCGCAATTAGGCCACTCTTAGAGTCAGGGAGGCCAACACACATTTCTGTGCCGGCCTCTCTGACTCCAAGTGTTGCTCAAATGCACTTTACGATTAGGATTGTGTCCTCAAGCACGCACTGCTTATCTGGATTATTCCCCTTTTCCTTCCTGTTCAAAAGAAGTTAAATTTTACTCCTTTGATTTTAAATGTAGGCCGTATATGTCATAGCTCTCTATGGAAGGCTGTTTAATTGGTCTTTGCTATTTGTGCTTGTCCTTATTCTTAAATATATATTTTTACATAGTGTGCCGAAGACCAAGAAACACGTGACCTGGTTAGGCAGCATGGAGGCTTAAAACCTCTTGCTACTTTACTTTCTAACTCTGGAAATAAGGAACTTCTGGCCGCAGTGACTGGAGCAATCTGGAAGTGCTCCATCAGCAAAGAGAATGTGACCAAGTATGAACAATATTTTAAATTCCTCCAAATACATGCATTTATTTGAAAGATTAAAATAAGCACCCAGGCAAGCAAGAAATATCGAATGGCTTTCTATGAGGTTTTGAAAAAGCACACTGGGGTTCTGGAAAGGCAGTTGCTAGTTTTTGTGTTCACTCTGAAATCAGCCACACAGTTCCAGTCAGCGTCCAGTCTGGTTTCTAGTTATCATGCAAAAATCGAAGGATGCTTGTATGTTACCCTGCAGGGTTGGCTACCTTATAACCAGCAGCGGCATTCAGCCAGTATGCTGGGCGGGACTTACCTTTGAGCGGCAGTCCGCCCGTTGCATCACGGCACGTTCCGCCGCTTTCGCGCCTGCCAAGCGGCCATGCTTGCCTCCCACTGAAGGCAAGCATGTCTACAATCCTATGCACACATGTCTGGGAGTCAGCTTCGCTAAACAGAGGTGGAATTCCTTACACATGCATAAGATTGCTCTATTAGGTATCGGTAAAGGTGTGGTTTCTCTGTGATAACAAATAAAAACCACAACTCCATTTTCTGCATGTCTCATTTTTGTAAAACAAAAACACCATCCAAATCTGTGAGAAAATAAACTGGGAAATCTGTGGAAAAAATAATGAACTCGACTGGGGTGTGTGTGCTGCCACTATGCTATCACCTACCTAATACACTTTAAAAATATAATATTTACAATTAGAATTTATAATTATAAAATGCAAAAAGCAGTATTATGTGTTTTTTCTCAAATTATAATTTATAATTATAAATTGAGAAAGCCACATAATAATGCTTTTTGCATTTTCCTCCTTGGGGAAAAATGAAGTCTGAAAAAAAAAAAAAAAAGGTTTAACGCCTCTAGTTATCAGGCAGCCAAATCCAACCTAAATTCCTGTGTGGCAATTCAGCAGTACCAATGCAGAGGACTTCTGGGTGCTGGTGATCTCCTTGCGGTAAGAGGGCATTTGTCCCTTTCCCTTGGAGTAAGCCAGCAGCCACTGTGAGGCAATTCGGACCTGTGCAGCTATATCATTGGCACAAGTCTACATTCATCCATGAAGATGGATCAGGGCCTGGAAGTGGGTTGAGATTTGCCATGAATCACTGCCAACCCCTCCTTCCAGATCCAATTCACCTTCTCTCCCACCCCATCACCATCCCATTCCAGCCAGCCTGCCCCGTCCGCCCCCTCCCCACCTCCCTGGTGGCTATTGGAGGGTAGAACTGGGCTGTTAGATCTGGGAGTTGCAAACAAGTTGCTAAGCGTCATGACTGTAAAGATATATTTGAAAGAATCTTATAGTAGGCCTGCACTACAAGTATAACCCAGCTTCATATCTGTTTAACTACCATGGTTCCCGATTAACTGTGGAAGAGTCCGGGGATGTTCTCTGCATCTTCACAGGGTTTTTGAAGGAAGTGTGGATGTGCTCTTAGAGTGCATAGCAAATAAAATAATATCCAAATGCCTTATATTTTTAGAACTCCTGAGACAAATTTGTGATTTTTTTTTTTTCAAAAGACTGGCCAAAAGAAACATTTTCTGGGCTGCTATTCTAGCGGAATTAACTTTTTCAGTATTGTTTTCTTGTAGATTTCGGGAGTACAAAGCTATAGAAACTTTGGTTAGCCTGCTGACAGATCAACCAGAAGAAGTCCTGGTGAATGTGGTCGGAGCGCTAGGTGAATGTTGCCAAGAACAAGCCAATCGGGGCATTATCCGGAAGTGCGGGGGCATTCCACCCCTCGTTGCCTTACTCACTGGAACCAACCAGGCTCTCCTGGTGAATGTTACCAAGGCAGTAGGATACTGTGCCACAGAGCCTGAAAGTATGATGTAAGTTCCTCTTCTTCAAAAGAATGCAGATGTTGGCATGTTTGACTCGGGTATACCGATGCCTAACACGTTTATCATGTAATTAAAATACTAGCTTGTGAGTGAAGCTTCAGTCGCTTCACAGTATTTGTACTTCCTTTTTTTATTATTTGTGAAATCAGTGATGGCTTAATTGTGGGTGGGTATCAAATATATTTTTATTTACTTAGAACATGTGTTCACAATCCAATCATGAATCTTAGCTGCGCCCATTAGGCAGCAGCGGCATTCAGCCAGTACGCCGGGCAGGACTTACCTTTGAGCGGCAGTCTGCCCGTTGCGTAATGGCGCGTTACCGCAACGGGCGGACTGCCGCTCAAAAGTAAGTCCCGCCCAGCGTACCGGCTGAATGCCGCCGCTGCCATTAGGATTTTTTTTTTTACTTAGCTGTTACTTGACAAGTTGTACACACTGCTGCACAGAGCCTGTCATTCTTATATCTGGTACGGACAGATACACTGAAACGGTCAACAAGAGCACCAAAATAAATACAACTCACTGCTAAAATAGGCGTGCCTCAAAGTGCATCTCGTATTGCAGAGAGGAAAGGTGCTGTTGGCTTGGGAGGAAACATTACACATTTTGGCAAGTCTTCCCTGGCAAATTCTGCTTCTTTGAATACTTTTCTCTGCAGGAAATATTGTCTACATGAGATAGCAAATGGAATTATGTTTGCAGACCTGAGCCAGAATATACTTTTTATTTTTTTTAAAAAAGGAAAATTAAAAGCCAACTGCTATGTGTTGGAATATTTGGTCTGTGCCAGGGTTTGTGCAATTGAATTTCTGGAGACAAAAAGCAGGGAAAATTTTCAACAGCTATTAAACCTTACCAGACATGATAATGGTAAAGTCTTGATCAACCAACACTCCATGTACTCTTACGAAAAACGTATGCCTCTTGCCATATGAAGCATGGAAATGCTTTTCAGCCTGTATTAGCTAGTATGCACAATCAGTTTAAAATGACTCATTTCCCTTTTTTTGTCCCATATTAGCAGCATTCACACATGGCACAAATAGCAGGAGAGAACTGAGAGCCAGATGGCACACTATTTAAATCCCAACTTTAACAGGTTTGAAGCAATGTAGTTGCTTTGTGGATTAATCTGCTCCTTCAGTGGGAGGTGGAGATGGAAAGTATTGTCTCTCCCTCACTTACCATGCCCTGCATTGCTATGATGAATCAGACCCTCGTGCAACTGTTTTAAGGGCTTAAAAGGACCGCTTCTGGTCCACATCTGTTACACAGGTTTAAATTAATTTGATGCTAAAAGGCACTCTTGAACCCTTTATAATCCTATGCAAACTTGCATTGATTTACTTTGCTATGCAAACCACTCTGTGAACTACAAGGGGTATATAAATATTGTTATTTAATAATAAGATGGCAGTCTTCTGGGATGTGCCAAAGGCACTAAGTTCATGTTGCGAGTCAAGTCATGAGTCATTGACTTGCAAGTCATAGCATGCAGCCATCACGACTCTACTAGTGAATAATTTAGAGCAGTGTTTCCAAAGTGGAGATCACTGCGCTCTGGCAAAGCCTTCCCCGGTGTGAACAGTGCTTTCTGTTCCACTGAGAAACCTCCACAAAGTCACTCCAATAGCCCCCAATTTTGTCGTGCCTGCCAACCATGTCTGCCTGGAAGAGCAGCCACAAGTCCAAGAAGCTCCGCATTGGAAGGAAAAGATTTGAGAGAGGGAATAGGATCTGGTGTAAGCCTCTTCTGGGGCAGCACTGGATCTGATGGGACCGTGCAGGCCTTCCCACCGGAAAAGCATATTCTCAGGGTGCAGCAAACATGCTTTATGGCACGTTTGCAACACACTAGGCTAGCACAGCAGGTGCTGCACCAGCTTAAGGCAAGCATAGGATTGTGCTGTCCATGAAACAGAGGGCTTTTTATTTTGAAGTAAAACAGACTCACTACATAGATAGTCTGCATTTCTATTAGGATTTCTCCCATTTTTGTACTGGAGTAGATTGAAGCTTGAAAACTTGCTACTGTGCAAATGCTGACTTTTTTTTAGCATTGAATCAGCCTTCTCTTAATAGTAATGCTTAGCATTTAACATAAGAACGTAAGAGCCCTGCCGGATCAGGCCATCTAGTCCAGCTTCCTGTATCTCACAGTGGCCCCCCAGGAGCCTAAGGGAGCTCAGTAGACAACAAGATGCTTGCATCCTGTGGCCACTCCCTTGCACCTGGCATTCTGAAGTCGCCTACTATTAACATAAGGAGGTTGCACAACCCATCATGTCCTATAGCCCACGATGGACTTTTCCTCTAGAAGTCTGCCCCTTTTAAAGGCATCTAGGCCTTAGTTTAGCTGTGCAGGCATTCCACATGAATTACCTTGAGGCAGTTCTTAGAACAGAGCCCCATGTGGCACAGAGTGGCAAGCTGCAGTACTGCAGTCTTAAGCTGTCCCGAGTTTGATCCCAGAGGAAGTCAGGTTCTCAGGTAGCCGGCTTAAGGTTGTCTCAGCCTTCCATCCTTCCAAGGTTGGTAAAATGAGAACCCCAGTCTGCTGGGGGGGGGGGTAAAGAGATGGCTGGGGAATGCGATGGCAAACCACCCCTTGCAACAAAGTCTGCCTAGCAAACGTTGTGCCATGACTTCATCCTATGAGTCAGTAACGACTTGGTGTTTGCACAGGGGATTACTTTAATTCTTACAACAGCCCTTACCATGGGAAAATTCTTCAAATAGGAAAGTTTGTGCAGGCTATCCCCAACTTATGTCCTGGTTCAGTTCTGGATGTTGTCCAGAAGTCAGAACCAATGTAAGTGAGAACAGTGCTAGCGCGCCTGTGCGAAAGCACAAGACCAGACAGATGGCGCCTGGGTGAAAGTCCTGGCATGGCTGTCCTTAAGTCAGAACATCCGTAAGTCAGGGACTACCTGCATCATTATCCCTGAATTGTGGCTAAGCCTGAGATGGAGTGGCTTCCTTAAAGCCACCCAAATGACTTCATTGCAGACATGGGAACTGAAGCAGGTTAAGCCACTTTGCAGCAGTTACGTTGCCTTTGTCCAGGGTTTTCAGTGGGGACAATAACTCTCAGTTGTGACGCACAGGTGTCCTAGGCTGCACTGAATTGTGCTGTTAAATATTTTAATAGGGGAAGGTGCCTTGAAGCAGCACAATTCTGTGTCCCTTGTACGAAATAGGAACGTTTGCTCTCTGATACCACTATTAAATTGTCCTTTCTAGATACATTCTAGTTTACATTCTAATTTATTTGCCTGGGTGTGTAAGTCTGTGTGAGTGATCCCACGCAACTATCCTTAATTCAATATTCTGTTTTTAAATTTTATTAGATTTTCTGTTGCCTTGTGTTTAATGCAAACCTAGTTTTTCAGTGTTAAGATCGTGAGTACCTCTCGTGCACTGAAATGTAAGACCTTTTTAACCAACCAGATGGAGCTTGAGTCCCTGGTTTACAATTCTGTTTATCAAAGCCGTTTGTAGCAATTTTTTTTTGTTTAAGTTTAAAAGTTTTGAATTGTGGTTTTCAAAAAGACGAGATTGTGCTTTGCAAGACTTGAAACCTGTAATCTTACCAGGGAGCACAATATATATAGTCAGTATAACACTATTTACATTTGTGTATGTGGTCTCAATTGGCAAGAGTTGCAGTCAGGCTTCTCAAGAGTCCTGGCATATTGTGGCGTAACAAAAAGGATGATAGATATAAGAAACAGATGTGGAGGGTGTGTGCATGTGTCTTTCAGTAAGTCTGGTACTTGTTTACCCTGGAAATAT
>JAJKFI010000009.1:22546491-22566489 GCA_029204185.1 Lerista edwardsae
CAATCCCATAGTCCTTAGCAAAAACCAACCTTTCCACAACCTCAACACTGGGCCCTCCACGTAACTATGTCATGCTTTATAGCACGTTTACAACAACCAGAGCCAGCAGTACAAACATACCACAGGCAGTGATGGGATCTGGGAATAAGGAACCGGAACGCTGGGCGGGACTTACGTGTGATTGGCTGCCCGTCCGTTCCGTTCTGCGGCTGCCCTGGCCTCGGGGGGGGGCTGCTTGCTGGGGGTGTGTGTGTGCCGGGTGCCTGGGCGAGCAGCGGTGGGACGTACCAGGGCAGCCACGGAATGGAACGGAACGGACGGGCTGCCATTCACGTGTAAGTCCCGCCCAGCGTTTCGCTTCCTTATTCTCAGATCCCACCGCTGACCACAGGTGATAAGGACCCACAGATTTGGTCCCTTTGTCCCCTGATGTTGATATAGTTATGAGCTATGTCAGTGGTTCCCAAACCTTTTTGACCCACAGCTCTCTTTACCTCCTGGCCATTGGCCGTGGCTCCTCAGAGCTAAGCAAGGGATCTGACAATGGGTGGTTCACTTAAAAGATATGTACTCTTTACATGCTCAGAGGTATGCTTTCTTATGGATATGTATACACAACTCTCCCATGGTGATGGGAAATGGCCTCCTGTGCTCCTCAGAAAATATAGGGAAGGAAGGAAACTTCCCATTGCACAAATGGCTTGTCTGCCTCTGTTAGCAGCTGCTCTATTGCTGCCCGTTGCATCTCACTGTATCCTGTGCTTCCTGCTTCCTGTTAGTGTTGCATTGATTGCAGGCCTCCAACCTTCTTCCTGTCCACATTGTGCAACGCCACTAAAAAACAGTTCTCAGCGGAGTGAGAGGAAACCCCTGCAGCACCCAGCTGCTTTCCATGGTGCCCTGGAGCGTTGCAGCACACACTTTGGGAACCACTGAGCTATGCCAAGGATAGCATTTTGTTGCTGGATGGGCATGGGATGAAATGCAGGAAGAGAGGCAAGATCAGGTCAATAACAAAGGATGAGCAAGAGTTTGGTCACAGCAAGCCAGAGCTAAAAAAACAAGTTATGTCTGAATTGATTCAATAAAACAGTTGGCATTTGTCAAATGGCTGGACTGAGTGACAGGGTCTGTAGCCCATAAAGTAGCCTAAGTGCAAAGGGACTATTATAGATAGTGGATGCAAGACATCTGGGGAGAAAAGAAGACAGTTCTGGCTGCAGTTCTGGCGCCACATCTCAAAGAAGACATAGAGAAGGTGCAGAAGAGAGCAACCAAAATGCTTACTGGGCTGGGGCACCTCCCTTATGAGGAGAGGCTGCAGCATTTGGGCTGTTCAATTGGAAAAAAAGCTGCTGAAGAGGGACATGACTGAGACGTAGAAAATTATGGGATGGATAGAGTGAAGAGAGGGATATTCTTTTCCCTCTCTCACAACACCAGAACCAGGGGGCATCCACTAAGATTGGTTCTTGTTGCGAGAGTGAGAACAGATACAAGGAAATACTTTTTTTACCCAGTGGGCAATTAACCTGTGGAACTCCTTGCCACAGGAGATGGTAATGGCATCTGGCCTAGGTGCCTTTAAAAGCGGATTGGACAGAGTTCTGGAGGAAAGGTCCAGGCCATACTAGGTAGTGCAAACCTCCATACTTAACAAGTAGGCTACCTCAGAATGCCAGATGCAGGGGAGTGGCAACAAGATGCAGGTATCTAGTTGTCTTATGTGCTCCCTAAGGCACACTGTGAGATACAGGAAGCTGGACTAGATGGACCTTTGGCCTGATCCAGCAGGGCTTCTTCTGCTCTTAAGACAAGATCAAGGTAGTGTTCTTTAATATAATAGCAGTCATTGAAGTGTGGTTTTAAGAGCCATGTTCTGTGGGCTTCCCCAAAAGATAACTACATTCCCAAAGCAAATGATTGCCAACTTGTACGATTAAACTAGCGTGGTGCAGCAGAGGCAGTGCGGTTCTCCGATCAAGAAAATATGCACTGGAATTCCCAGGCTGTCCTAAAACCTCTCTTGTAGGCCTTGATCAAATTACCTTTGGTCAAGGTCAGTTTTCCACTTGTGACTTGGAGAATACTGATCTTGTACTTCTCTGAAGAATTGCTGTGAGAAGCAAGTCCTTTTTGCTTCCCCATACTTTTAACAAGCGTTCTATGAATGATGATAAAATACGATAAAATATGAATGATGATGGAATACTTCCTGGTTTTCTGAAATACTTCTTCAATGGCGAAGTGCATCACCCTCTTCCCTTCTTATGCAAGACAGTGAATTACATACTACTTTATGCCTGCCTGTGTGCTTCAGCCTTGTTTAATTACTGCTTCTTGGTCTGAAATCTGATTTACTACTTTCCATGCTGTTTTTTGTTGTTGGCGTACTTTGTCCTGGCAGTGTAAATCCGCCTGCCTTGTTTAATGTTTCAGATTTCCCTTGCTCCTCTCCAAAATACCTGGTTGTTGGAAGCAAAATTGTATAACCAGGTTGCATCAATTTAAATAAAGCTGTAGTTACTTTAGACAGCGAGTTCGTGTCCTAAATCATTCTGTCTGCATCAAAATAATTGTATGATTACGTACGGGGCTGATTTTCTACTTACTTTTCTTTCCTGGCAAACTCATTTTACATAATGAACAGAAATTAGATGTTCTTGCTTGATTTTTACATGAGTAAAATCTGTATTTTATTTTATTTGCAAAATAATGTATTCACAATTAAAGATGTGGACAAACTGTGTAGAATTAAACATTTGAGGTTATAAATCAAAGCATGCCTGGTGTTCTTTATCTTCACTTCATCTGCTTTGAATTTTCCATATCTTCCTGAACAAAGCCATGTTTGTAAAGGATATTAAGTTTTGTTTGGTCTTCTTCTCCATTTTAAAGTACTCGGTGGACTATAATATGAAGTTATGATCCCCTAGACTGATTGATATATAAACATAAGACAGATGGTTTAAAGATGACTCTGATGATAATTCATTTTTCAGCTAGACATGAAGATACTTTGATTACAGTATGTTTTAGCAATTATAACACGGTATTCAGTGTTAGTCTTGTCAGTAGGGAACACATGGGAAACAAGTTGCGCGTTATTCATGCTCAACAAAGGGTGCACTGTGGTGTGACCCATTTTAATTCCGAATGTTAGGTTAGCAACATAGAAATTTAAAATATGTCATACAGCAAGGTAAATAAATTAAACATAGACTCAATATAGAGTTAAGTACATAGTTTTTTGGCATAAATATTTGTTTTGGAAAGTATTTGTTGCTATATGAAAGAAGCCAGTATGTTTGAATTTTGGTTTGATTTTGCATGCAGCTCGTTAAAAAGTCACATGGCTTGTTTTTAAAGTTTACAAGACTCCTAGCTATATAATGCAGTTTATTTTATTTTCATTTTTAAGCAAAGATTTTTTTAAGGCAAAGTGCTGTGGGGAAAAAAATTATACATATCACTTATTAGGCTCAGTGAGATATTATATCTTGTTCTGAATCGCATTTGTACAATATTTTATTTATGGAGACTTCTGTCCTGTTTCAATGGATAAAAAAAATACCAAAGCATAACATATAACTATTGATGAACTTGTACAAAGAATATCACATGCAAGACTAAACATCTTTAGGTAATGAACAGGATATGTTTGTACATGTTTGCTAACTGATGCCTTCTTCAATGTCTTTTTATTTTCAAAACAGGATAATTGATCGCTTAGATGGTGTTCGCTTGTTATGGTCTTTGTTAAAAAATCCTCACACAGATGTTCAAGCTAGTGCAGCCTGGGCTATCTGTCCATGCATTGAAAATGCAAAGGTGAGAAAATATTTTCCAATTGAGTATTTTGTAGATTACTAGCAAAGTCAATGTACTGCCAGATGAAATAAGGCCCATCTCAGTTTCTCTTAAAAATTAGTAGAGGAAGATGTCTTCCACTCACGGAAAGACTGGTTTCCATCTGACATAAGAATGTTGCCAAAAAAAAAATGAAATTAACGTCAAAGATGCTCTTCCACTTGTGAAAGAACTTGTGAAACCTCTTGCACAAGCAGAATCATGAATGAACTCTTGGGCAAGTGTTTGTAGGGGAAAAAAAGCTCTAGCAGCTCTTTCCCATCATGTTTTTTTGGAGCTAAACTAGTATGTTTGAGCATTTATAACATCTTCAGTCTTAGTCCTGACAGTAGGAAATGGCTAGTACAGGTGTTCCTCCTGTATCCATCACCCCGCGGATATGGGTATTTGCATCCATTTCACTGCCATCACCCCGCGGATATGGAATCCATGCATACAGGAGAACCCTATCTCCGCGTGTCCCTCCCCAGTGCCTATAAACTTTGTTTAGGTTCTTAGTGCTGGTGCCAATTGAAAGTGTTCTTCGTTTTCCTGAACGCTGTAAGCATGCAAGCTTAGAACAGGATGTGGAGGCAGGCAGTCTGAATACTTGAAGAGACTAATCAAATGTTAACAGGAAGCAGGAAGTTAATTAAAGATTACTCTCTTCAAGCATTCAGGCGGCCTGCATGCACATCTAATCCTGCTCTAAGCTTGCATGATAACATTAATGGGTGTAAGGAGGCGCAGATGGTGTAAAGTACCAGATCTGCAGAAGACCTTCTGATCACTCAAGGGAAAGTTGACTTTCACTGATTTCCTTCCATTGCTTTCTAGCACTGCTCCTGTGCTACATCTGTCTTGTTCTTGATGGTCCCCCCACACCCAGGAATGGTTTTTCAGGGGAGCACAATGGACTGAAAGCTGAATTTTTAAAACAGCCCCCCTCACACAGAAATAAAAACCTCTGGTATACACATTCCACTATGAAGATATATATAGTAAAGCCATCTTTTCCTGTTGCCTATAGGAATTCAGTTTTGCTGTTTTAGTTATTTGATGTAAAACTAGTACTGGCAGGAACCATTCTAGATCTTTGCACATTCTCTCACATTCAGTGAATAGTAGGGTATCTCTTCCATGACATCTGCCCCATATATACAAAATCTAAAATTAAAGGGAACATCCCTCCAATGACTATTTAACACTACAGAAGGCATCAGTGAGAACCATCAAAGAAGCAGACCTTCCTTGGTTCACGATTCTTCATGTAAAGTTATCTAGCTCTGTCTGTTTTAAAATACTCTGTTTTATAAGAAGCCTCCCCCTCCTGAAAACTTCTTTTTCCCTGCAGGCTCCCTGGAATCTTTCCATTGCCTAACTGTGGAAATTTTAGCCACAATAAACAAGGCAGTCGAAAGCTTCTTATGCTGGTAAAATTGGCATTTGACTATCAAAGCAATTTAGTAACAACAAGGCAGACTTGAGATCTATATGGCAATTTGTAACTTTATTACATGTTTTGACAACTTTCCTCCAGAAACACTGGATTGCATTACATATACCATTGTAAGCTGTAGCGTATCCCAACTTGCCCACAACCTTTCCAACATCTGGGTTGGAGATTTGATTCATCTGGGATAACCCAACCAGCCTTGCATACCAGTGACTCAAAGCTTTGTACTAGGCTTCTCTCATACCCACAGCAGAGAGAGACGAACATTGAATGTTGAAACATCATCCCAGTCCTCCTCTTCCAATTGCTTCTTTCTGTCATTTACCCAACTGGCTTTAACAAAAGAGGGAAGTGTATCATTCCCAAGCAGGATCGTGATTTGATAAAGTGTGTGTGTGTGTGTGTGTGTGTGTGTGTGTGTGCGTGTGTGTTCAAAGGCTGCAATTGCTAGGTTCAAAATATCCCACCAAGTGATGAAGTGCTGGATTTCAGGTTCCTCTAAATTAAAAGGGAGAACAGTGGACCTCCCCTCTGCCACTGCATCAAGTGAAGCAGAGTCCTCTGGTAAGTCACTTTTGCTAGTTCCATTGCCACAAAAAATGGCTGCTGTGCCCCGAAGTGAACAGCATGTCTCACATTTGTTCATGAAACCAGGAAGAGGCTTCTCTGATTGGTATCTCCTAGTCACTACCCTTCCAGCTATTTGCACTTCCAGTGGAGTTAAGCCAGGCTACTGTAGTCCTCTTAGCAGTGTGAGACAATACCATCATACTGTGAATTGAAAAAGCACTGGTTTAGGATATGCAGTAAATTTAGGGAGATAATCCATTAGGACTACTAGAAATTGGGCTGAGACAATACGTTCTCTTATATCAAGCAAGTGCAGGCATGCCCCAGTATCCACTGATTCAGTATCTACAGTTTCATTTATCCGCGTATACAGTGGATACTGGGACTTCTATTAAAGAGACAGGGAACAGTAAACAACTCTCTTCTTTTACCTTATTGCAGCAAAACAACTAATGTTCCCCCCTTCTTTAAAAAGATGTCCCCAGTATCCACAGTTTCAGGTATCCACGGTGGGATCCCGAATAGAACCCCAGCATATACCTGGGCATGCCTGTAATGTCGTCTTGATCCAAATGTAAGAATCAGACTCTATTTACAATTCTGTATAACACTAATGAATCATCCTCAGGAGCTTGAAAGCACAGGGCTGCAGGATTTAACGGAAACCACAAATGTTGTAGAGTGGAATTGAGCGATGTTACATTTTAAAGCCTAACAATGCAGCATCATAAAGGTTTATATCCCACTGCTTTCAATGAGACTTACTCCCAAGGAAGTGTGTATAGGCTTGTAGCCGCCAGGAGGTGGTGGGCATGTCGGCAACCTGACCCCCGTCCTGGGCCAGGCAACCTGACATGAGCTATTCTGTATCTGCTCAGTAGTGGGCACAGAGCTGAGGAGCCCCATTGGCACAGCAGCAGCCTTGCCCCAAGGAGACTGTTGGTGGTGTCCAGGCACCCTTAGGGTCCAGCCACTGTGGCACTACTGGAGCTGTGGGCATGGAGGATGCTGAGGAATTCAGGATTGGACTGCCTGTCAAATAATTGGTGATGTTACTTGTGCATGACCTTAAAACGCCTGGAGATGATGATGTCATCGGCTCATCCAATTTATGACCACCTATACTTGGTCTTTTAACAAACTAAGGACACAATCCTAAACTGAGTTAGGCCGGCATAAGCTAAGACAGCAAAGTTTGGCCAACACAAGGGACACCGTAAAGCATGCTTGGACCACTCTCAGAGTCAGAGAGGCCAGCGCACAGATGTGAGCCATCCTCCCTGACCCCGAGAGTAGTCCAAACACGCTTTGTGGTGGCCCTTGTGCAGGCCAAACTTTACTGGCTTACCTTATGCTGGCCTAACTCCAGTTTAGGATTGCGCATATATTAGATAAGCCTAGTGACAATTGGCAATATCAACCTCCTAATAATAATGTTAATTAACTGCCTGTTTACCGTGTCATGGGACATGTTGCCCAGTCAACTAGAACAACAGGTGGTCTGGCCAGGATCTATTGCTCATTGGAAGCCGGATGTGAGGGCAAGCAAGACACAAAATGACTTGTTCACTCTGCCATGTGGTCTTTCTGAAATGGTGCTAATTTCAAAGATTCTCAGGAAAGAACCCCAAGACAGTGGCTACTCAGCAGCCATGCTTAGATGCTGAGGCATTACAGAGGCCTCTTGGAGATTAGAAATAGCCAAAAATAGGGGGGCATTAGGGATTTTAATTACATTTTCATCACATCAAGCAGCGTTGCACGTATGGCAATCATGGCTGTTTGGTGGGATATATATATAAAACCTAAAAATATTTATTTGGATGTGTTTTATATACAAAAAAGAGCAGCCATGTAGGCAACAGAATCAACTTAACAGAAGTAGATTTAGATTAATTACCTGGTTAATTCAAGAGCTACAAACCATAGCGGCAGCAGTAATTGCAATGACAGAGGGGAGTTGTATTAGCCAATCAAAGCAAATAATTATGAAGAATTGCAGTGAAAAGTGTTCTGAGTTCTGTTGATATTGGAAAGTTATTTTGTAGTCATGATACCACTTTATTCCCTATGCTGAGTAATGTAAACATAAAAATATTCATGAATGACAAAGCCTTCCTTGTTTCAAGCGTGGTTACCATGTAATCGCAAACAAAGAAAGATAGGATCCAAAATGATTTAGACTCTATGAAATCAACAGAATGCAGGTAATGTAATGGTCTTTTGAGCTGCCTTGAACTTAGCATTCACTATTCTTTATATTATCATGACATTCAACTATTTATTGTACATATTTCAATGAGGTATTCAGTTTGATTAAGATAGTTTTCTCTTAATACAGAGTTTGAATTCTCTGTTGTAAAAAATTATGGATGATCTTGGAAATAATGCTTGGTCAAGGCAAGTGTGCTTTCTCTTTTTAGGCTTTGTGTCTCTTGCTTTATACTTATTTTTCAATACATAAAGCTGTGAATTAAGCTGTTAAGAGAAGTCATGAACTGTGGTCTGAATGCATGTAATAGACAGTAGAAGATGTCTTACCCTTTCCATAAAGGACTAAGGGTCAAAGCATACATTACTTTAAGCCAGTTATTCTATTTTAAATTTTCTTTTGAAATCACAACTGCAGGGGAGCCCAATCCAGATTGGAATGTGGTGGCAGGTCTTTAACATTTGCTCCGCCACGATCCTGATCCAGAATGCTCCCCCACCGCTTCACTTCTATTTTGGGGCCGTTGTTCCTTGTCCAGTAGCAGCTACGCACAGTACTTTATAACTCCTGGAACCCAGTTGCCATTGTGGGGTATCCTAATATTGGGCAGAGCAGTGTGCAACTCTTTGAAGATGTGCTCTTCCTAATCTCAGGATACAAACCATGGTTAGGGTGACAACCAGACTTTCAGAGGAGCATTGCACAGTTGGTGGAAGCACTATCTGTAAATGGAAAGCGCATTGCCCATGCACGCCCCCTCAGTTAATACAAGGCAAGGTTGGGATTACAGCTGGACCAATCAATATGATACTTTAACAACTGCCTCAGTATCACTCTCTTTTGGCTGGTCAGCCAAGTGAATGCACAAGCAGTTGGGTGGATGTGGCTGGCAGTAGGGTATGCGGGGCATGCTCACCAGTCAACCATCCACTGCAGTCTGCCACCCAAAGCAGCTGTTCTACCCTCTAACAGAGGCAGCTGTTGTCAGAGCTTTGCTGATTGATAGTACTAACTTAGGCCTGGCCATGCCCCTTCTTGCTCTTGTTGCCTCCAGACTACCCTAATGTGCTTTCCTTAAGGCTGCATTTGAAAACAGCCCAGTAGTGCTAATTGGTTCAGAATGCCGTTGCCAGGGTTCTAACCCTAACCCTTGCCAGCAATGCTGGTTACACATTTCTGTTTATGCTAAATTTGAGATGGTGCATTTGAGCTTTAAAGCTCAGTTTCGGATAGCTTGCTCAAGAACGCCATTCCAGTTCATGGGTCCTCCTTCAGGTCCTTGTTCAGAAGGTGGCTTTACAGCTTAATCAGTCAGGATCTGGAATAGGCTCTTAATACGCCTGACCCCAGCACTGCCAGCTTTCAGACAATGGAGATAATTTTTTTCAATAGACTTTTTCTGGATTTTGTTATTAGGGATTTAGCTGCTGGCCACTACTGTTGATTTAGTGGCATTTTGCTTTCAGGTTTGGTTGTGGTTTCTTTTGTATTATTTTTACTATTTTTATTATTGTAAGCTGCCTAAATACCCTTGTAAGAAAGTGGGGGTAAAAATAAATGACCATTATTACTATCATTATTGAACCTGACCACTAAGAGGCCATTCTGTAAGGCAAAAGACCTCCACTCATCGCCCCCAATTTCTCTCTGTAGACTACTGTTGCCCCAAGGAGACAGAAGTTTACAGAAGTTGCCAATTCTGGTATAGATTATGCAATCACTTGCCAAGACATTTGGCTCATGTTCCCATCACTTGTATTCATGCAATTAGTCTTTTTTTTTCCTTATATAATGGCGCTTTATGAAATGCAAAAGAGCCAAACTGAACTTTCTCATCTTTCCTGCCTTCCTGTAAATGGATTTTGTAAGTTGTGATGTGCTTTAAAATGACAAGCCATGGAATTGTACAAGGACAGTTCTCCTGAAAGAAACGTAGCCTTCAGAGGACTCTTGGTAACGCAAGTTTATTTGCACAAGCACACCATCACATTTTTGGGCAAAAGCAACCAGGGTTGATAGATTGGCTTTGACACCTTAAGCTTTCTAAGATGTTCTAAATGGAAAATACTACTGATTTGTATTGGGAAGCTTTTATCTATCAGGGCAGAATATTTATAAACCTGCTGCCTTTTCAGAGAAGCATTTGGTTTACAATACTAAGTATTAAGAAGAGAGTGCGGTTCTGAGATATGACGGAGGTCTCAGACTTCACTGTGTTGGCAGACAAGTACGTATATAAATCAAGTGAATTGAAAACGAGCATATTGTGATTGTCTGATCTCACATATCCTATGTGGCTCGAGGTACCTCATAGTCTCCAGTGGAAGGGCTTCAGTCCTGTTGAGTTCAGTCACATACTGTTTTGTGCTGTGATCTCGGGAAAGGTTATTTATTCTGTCTTCCCACTTGTATGTATCTATAATGAGGATTCTAGATCAGGGGTGACAGACATAAAGCCCAGGGGTTGAATGCGGCTCACAGAAGCTCTTTATCTGGCCCTTGGGCTCTCCCAGCACCCCCCCCCCACTGCTCTCAGCTTCTGAGCTGTCACTGCTGAAAGGGCAGCCCATGTGATAATTGGGCTCTCCCATACCTTGAGAATATGATGCAGATTTGCATGTTTTCTCATCTATTTGCAGCTAATGTGTTCCTAAGTGAGGAAAAAGTGCTTGTTTCTGGTCATTACCTGTTTAATGGCATCACTTCCTGCTTAATGACATCACTTCCAGCCCTCAGCAGGCATCATAAATGCTATTCGTCCTATGGCATGAAATGAACGTGACACCCCTCTTGGGAGCACTAGGAGGGGGAATCCACCCTAATTGCAATGGGAATGGATGTTAGAAATGAAGAAATGTAAAGTGTGAAGTGAAGATGGCATAGACAGCAGCAATTCTTGTGGTGACAATTTGCTAGGGACATTGTTGCCGGAATAGTAGGATGGGATGCCAACCCCATTCATTGTCATCTAGGTAGCATCTTATGTTTCTCCATGTGTTTGGCATAGGAAAACCCAGTGGTCATACCAATCATGGCACAATATAGACAGGCAATCACACTGCTTTGCCGTGCAGGCTACATGGATGAATTATGGATCAAATTTGCAGCTGCCCCATGGCACAGGGAAGCTTCCATACATTAATTCCCCATTTGATGTGCCACCCACCCTCAGATTTGGGCCACTGCACACACAACCTGAAAGCCAAACTAGATGTCACAATTCTCACATCATTAACACTCGTGTGCTTGTATTTTCTTGTGTAAATAGCACTTCTGAAAGGCCTGGTCTGGATCAAGTCCATGGCAAGAAGAGAGATTAACCCTGTCCCCTACCATAATTTATGTCTAGATCAAGGCGTCTGCACATGCTATTTATACAAGACAAGGGATGCACATGGGGATAAAGATATTACTAACACCCCATCTAGTTTCATTCCAAAAGGAGACTTTTCATCCTGTCAGGTTTGTAAATAAGGATGAAGAATAGAATGCAGAATTTAACTGTACAAGAGCTAAATTGTCCTCACATTGAACCACTGTTCTCATTGCCTTAAGAGGAGACTGAGGGCCCAATCCGATACAACTTTCCCATGCTGATGCAGCCAGACCAATAGGGCATGCGCTGCATCCTATGGTGAAGGGGAAGTCATGGAGGCCTTCTCAAGGTAACCTTTGTTCCCTTACCTCAGAGCTGCATAGCAACAGCACTGAAAAATTGGATAGGATTGGGACACAGCCACTCCAAAAATACAATTATGTTTTGTTTTTCACTTAGGATGCTGGTGAAATGGTTCGTTCGTTTGTTGGCGGTTTGGAGTTGATCGTCAATTTGTTAAAATCGGATAATAAAGAGGTTCTGGCAAGTGTGTGTGCTGCTATCACCAACATAGCAAAAGACCAAGAGAATTTAGCTGTTATAACAGATCATGGTGTTGTTCCTTTGTTGTCCAAACTCGCAAATACAGTAAGTACCACTTTTTCCATGACAATATCCAGAGGGGTAGTTACGTTGGTCTGAAGCTAAAAAAAACAGCAACCCCAAGGAATATTGTGGTACCCTAAATTCTGATTCATTTATTGGAGCATATATTTTCATGGACTCTAGTCTGTTTCGTCAGATTCATGAGTTCATAGATTAATGGGGGAGAAGTGTTGTCTCCTACTGTTTTGTCATTTGTTAATTGTATCTGAATGCATTTATGTCAAAGAAACATGAGTGTGCCAAATGAATATAAGTAGTTTTTAATGAAGCAGAAAATGTCACTTGTTTCTGAAGGTCTGTTAAATTGAGGTTCCCGATATCAAAATATATCTAAATAGAGGGGAGGGGAAAACCCTTGGAAGCAGAGACAGTTTCAAAGGGAAATGCTACAAGCTTGGTCTTTTAACAAGCTTAAAGTATGCTAGATAAGCCTAGTGACAATTCATAATTGGCAATATCAAAAGGTTTTAAAAGTTCAGAATATTTTGGTCAAAAATGAAGCTGTTGAGTAGTCCAGAGGAAATGAGTTTGCTGTGGTTTTTACTTTGAAGGCACTGAAAAGAAAAGACCAACCCAATCTGTCTTTAGATTGTAACCACCAAAAATTATTGGATAACCAAAGGTCAGGGAAATGTGGTTCTCTTGCATCCTGTATTTTGTTCTTGCAGTGATATGTTTCCATTAGGTATGTCAAGTGATTATCCTAACCCTCTGTTCCATTCTTAAAATGATACATTCTGGTTTAACCACTTCAGTACAACTTTTAGGGGGGGGAAAACTTTATAAAACTTTTTGCATCTATGTTCAGGTTGGCCCTCCATATCAGCTGATTCAGGACCCACAGATTTGGCCCAGCATGGGTAAGGAGGGCCTCACTGTACCTCTGGATGCAGCCAGCAGAATCGGGAGGAAGGTGTTCTGAGATGCACTTTCGGTTTTTCACTAAATCAGAAGTGTGTCTCAGAAGGCTCCAGCAGGACTTCTGAAGTGTGAGGAGACCATGTTTGGCCTCCCCATGCATCAGAATACTCCAGATACAACCGGAAGATGCTTCTGGTTGCATCTGGAGGTCTAATGATGGCCACAACCCACGGATTCCCTTATCCACAGGTTTCAGTATCCACAGGGGTCCTCCGCAGATACTGAGGGCCAGCTGAACCTGACATGGCCATTCCAAATAGCTTAAACAACAGTTTTATTGTTCAAAATTAATTAGGTTCCCACTACTCATGTCACAAATCAGATAGACCCTTCTATGATAACAAAATGAGTGTCACCAATAAAGCAGGCGTCTAGCTGATTTCATTCCTTGTAAACCACCGTATATTTGGGAGCTGAAGACCATGATTGGTCTCGCCTATCTTGCTCCAATCTGCAGACTGTCATCATCACAGAAGTGACTCGCTTATTGCTGAGACAACATCAGAAGTGCCCAGCTGGAAGTGAAGGAAATAGTCATTTCATTTCATTACTTGTATGCATTGTCCTAAGACCATGACTTCCATTAAAATACCTGGGAATGTGTTGCCAGAATAACTTATGGGAGGAAAAGCATGTGCAATAATAAAGTTGTTTTTCCTCTTTGCTCAGAACAATGACAAGTTACGACGTCACTTAGCAGATGCCATTTCTCGCTGCTGTATGTGGGGAAATAACCGAGTTGGCTTTGGAACCACCAAGGCCGTTGCCCCCTTAGTACGTTACCTGAAATCAAGTGACCCAGATGTGCACCGAGCCACTGCTCAAGCTCTCTATCAGCTGTCAGAGGATCCCAACAATTGCATCACCATGCATGAAAATGGGGTCGTAAAGGTAAGAAAAAGATATTTTTGTTCACCTGGTTTAGACCATGTCAATGGTAATGGTATCCAGAAATGGACTGAGTTTCACATGTGCACACATGAGCATGCGCGTGTGTGCACACCCACATACAAAATTGCACAGGCACCATAGCCAAAACTCTTGTGGGGTATGTCATAATATTTGAGTTCTGGTTCAGTTAGGTTTTTATCGTTGTAGAATTGCAAAGATTTACCATCAGAAGCTTACTGGGTCCAGACTATTCAGATTCGTCTGGCTGAATCTTTGCAGACAATTGTATTCCTAAAATCTGTGATACCCAGCATGAGCTGTGATAGAGGAATGATTGATATCAGTGTGTTCGACACTCAATGGCTTCCATGTGTGAATAGCCATCGCAGATCTCACTCCACAGATAGAACTTTAATATTAGCTCATGCCTTTGCCTGAGAGTATTATTTCTCAGTGCAGTTAATTCACACATTCAGCTGCTGATCATTGTACACAGTGATCACAGGCCATCGTCAGTGTAAACCAGCTCATAGCCAATCTAATCCCAGGGAAGGGGTGGTAACAGCAATTGAGATGGGTTTATCATTGCCTCAACCCTTTGCTTTGGAAAGTTTCTAATTTAGGAACATTTGGATAACAAATTTGGACGCTGGCATCCTCCTCACCTTGGCATGTTCTGAATATCTTTTAGTCTTACAAAAAGAAGTTTGTCCCACTAAGCTGTAGGTTTGTTGGAGCAGTTCAACAGAAGCTGTGCCCCGCAGCTCTTTTGGTGATAAATGAGCCGTTTCAAATAAATGGAGCCGAAGCCAATTTGCACAGAAGGAATCATTAAAACATTTTTTAAATAGACAGTTTTGAAGGTTCAAAATGTATAAACAAGGTATGCTAAACCCAAATATATACTGCTCGTTTTAATGGAAAAGGTTGCTGCTCCCTGAATTTTCCAACTTTAACAGGATATGCCAAAAAAGCCAAAGAATCTGGCACGGGCCATAGATAACAGTTCCATCTTTCATCTAGGTTTCTCTTCTGTATTTATCTTGCTTCAGAGAATGCAGGGAATGTCCTTTCCTTCCGACTTGGCATTTTCTGTAAACCACAGAAACACACTGTGCAGCTTCTTGCAATTGTTTTCAGACAAACCTCAGTTTAGGAGACTTCATAAAATGTCAGGCCCAGATCCAAGAAGCCCTGTGGTTTTCACCCATGCATGGGAGGATTTTATTTTTTTTTACTGATTTTCTGTCCTTTGTACCTCCCTGTGCTGTATTGCATGTGGCTCCAGAGGGTCCCCTAAGCTTCCAGGGAAACTAGTGATGTGCCAGTGGGCCCAGAACTTGCAAGAACTTGCCGCTGGAAGGTGGACCAGAAAAGCTTCAGTGTATGCTGGAAATGCCACACACAGCCCTGTGGATCATGCCAAGAGGCTTTTAATCTGACATGGCTGGAAAAAAAGAACATTGTTAACAGTATTGTTCTTTTTTTTAAAAAAAGAAAAAATTAATGTATGGTAATAAAATGAGTTTAACTGGCAGATATAGAGTTTAGCACACAAAGGCAGGGTTCCAGGTAATTATTTCTGGCACTGGGCTGGGCAAAAATAGTTTCCTTGCAGAAGAAACTATTCACAGAAGCTGAACATAAGAAATAACAATAAAAATGCCATTTCTTGACTAGTCTTTGGCATTCATTAAAATAAGTTACATTTTTGCCTGAAAACAGCAGGTTTAATTTTACTAATTAGATCAAGTTTTCAGCTATTGAATTAGCACTCTGAGGTCTCATCTTACTGGAGCATTAGTGTATGTTTATGGATAATTCTTTCTAAAATCAAGGGGTCTTTACAGTTCTTTGGGAGAATCTTCTAATTGTGTCTTCATTTGGCCATCTCAACAATCCGCGGTAATGTATTTTAGGGTAACTTACCAAGGAGGTTCCCATGATCACAATGTGGGCAAGAATATAAGTGTGGCATAACTGCAGTGAATAAATTACTCAACAGGTTCACAGCTGAAATTTTGCAGTCATGTAATCCAAAGGTCCATATGTGCTGTCTACATACTTGGAGCCCTTGTAGACACCCCACACATTTCACATGACTCTGTTTCTTTGAAAAGAATGAGTTAGACCATAACATTTTCTGTTTCTGATGTTTGCACTTTTATGCGCAATTATTAGGAATAATGGGTGCATCTTCCTAATGAAAATATGTTATGATATTTGAGTAGTGATGATGACGATGATGATGTGCAGGGATGAATACTACTCCTGAGTGGTTTACTCAGAGATCCAACACCGATGATCACAGACAAGAAAGAACGTCTGTATTACTCAAGTTAATCTTCTTTACAACTGTTACAGCAACTTCAGCAGACTCTATACATAACTTCTATTAATCAATGATCAGCTCTCATCCAAAAGACTTATCTCAAGCACACACTCTTTCAAAACCCTCTCTGAAGAAACACACACATTATATCCCTGGTCATGTTTATATATCTTCCAATCATTACCATCACATGACCATATCTCCGGGCAGATTCTCTTGTTATTGAGCAAATCTACATGTTGCCATTCTAACTCTTATTACTGGGCAGATCTCTGTAACCATTCATACTGGGCAGATTTACATGTTGCCATTTTAGCTCCATGTCTCTAGGTAGAAACCAACCATACAGATCTGTAAATTTCTTCTGCCTCATTCCAATATCCCAACAAAATATAATTGAATATTCTCCCCATTCTAGTAATGTACCTTTCCATTTTAGGAAGATGTAGCCACTACTTCCTTATATCTGAGAGATGCTAACTTGGTGTAGGTCACCCAGTGCTTTGAGCAGGCCAGTCCGAACCTGCACTGCAATAGACAGACCAACTGGCCAGTGCAGGTTAGGAGGTGGCTGTGGCACAACTCAGGGTAAGGGTGTCACTGGTGTCATGTGTCAGCCACCCCTCTGGGGCTATTTGATTCTGCACCAGCGAAATCACTGATGCAAATCCAAGCAGCCCAGTGTCACACTTTATGACACATTTACAAAACCGGGAAGACAGTGCAAATCCATTGAGCCAGCCTAAGCATTAATTAGGATTGTGCTTCGAGACTAATATAGGATGTGAACCTAGGTCTTGCACTGGGATGTAGTCAAGAGGGAGCAGGGAGGAGCAGAACCTTGGGCATCTCCAACAGCAGGGAGGGCTCCGGGGCTGCCTTTTTTTAGAGGACCTGCACTGAGGACTTCCAGCTGAAGCTAAACTGAGAAATTTGCCAAGGGACATAACCACCATTCTTGGAGGGTGGGAGGCGTGACAGAGGTGGTGGTTGGAGTGTAGTGGCTGACCAAACACGCGCCAGTGTGCCTTCCCCTTCCTTGCCTCCCAGCATGCCTCCTTTCTCTCCTTGGACTTGCACCAGATCAAGCGTTGGTGCAGGTCCAAGGGATCAAGGGGGAGGCTTCCCTGGAGGTAAAGGAAAATATTTCCCCTGACCTCCCCAAGGCCTCCCCTCCTCCCCAGGATGCAGTGCCTTTTCAGTGCAGCTGCGTTAGCGAGGGGGAATGGATAGGATTGTGCTGTGGCACTTTGGGTACCGGTTTCTTGACTTACTTTAACTGGTGGCACTGGGAGAAAGGAGCTCATCGACTTAAAACATGTTTTCCGTTTGTGCCATGGTTTTTAAATGGCACAAACACCCATCTGCTTAGGTGAATGATGTGCCAGAAGTGTGCGTCCTGTCTCAGTCATTGCAGTTTTTTTCTTTAAGCCCACCAAGGAAAGGGCTTTTCTGACACCAAGGCAAGCAGTCACTGAGCATTTTAGGTCTGTATTTATGTAGTCTTTAGATAGCCCTTTTAAATATGGACTGGAAAAGCATTCAGGGTAATAAAATGCTAGCAGAAAGCTAGAACTTGGGGGGAAAAGAAGCATGCGTAGTAAATATTCTCCATAATTGCCATAGCTTTCCTTCCCTATATGAATCCACACAAAGGGGAAAATTAGCTATCACAGTCAACTCACACAGTTGTAATGAATATGGAAAAGAGAAACTAAGGATGATAAAAAGATGTCTGAAGCAGATAGCAGTGGAGGGGGGGAAGGTGAGTCCCTGGTTGAAAATGCACATTGCAAGGAGAAAAGCAACAGTTCTGGCAAAGCTTGCTCTTCTTAATGCCTATTACATATGGCAAGTAACCTGGCTTCTCTTTTTATCTTCGTAAAATGAGTTTCCAGTAAGCCAAAACAAGTTTATACACGCACACGCACACAGACATGTATATAAAGTGTGTCTGTGCGTGTTTGCGCGTTCTTGTCCTATCTGTCAATCTAAGTGCCGTCTGTGTGTTAATCATCTGTCTCCCCCCCCCCAAAAAAAAACCCCAAAAGAAAAACAACCCTACAATAAAAGTACAACTGAAAAAGCACTTCAGATGAAAGTATGCAGAAAGACCCTTGGCTTCATATCTTCTGGATTATCAGAAGAGCCTGCTGTTTTTCAGGGGATGAGTTTTATATCCCGTAAGACTTTCTGAATGTTTCTGGTTCTTGGGTTTTTCTAAACATAGTGCCAAAACACTTAGAGCCGTATATAGACTCCAGTATCCTGGTGTTTGATGATGTAGACAAATGGTTCTCAGACTAGTCCTTAGCTGGTAGCCACAGGGGTAGTGCACCCATTAATGGTTCCCTATACTGGGAAAAGAGAAAGAGCTTCCAACCAATATAATTGTTGATGAGGAGCAAAGCAGTTACTCCTGCATCAAACTTTGTTTTCCCAGGTTCCAATTCAGGGGCAAATATGGCCTTTTACCCAGTTTTCTTCTGACCGAGAGCCTATCCCAGTGGTGGCATCTAAATGATTTAAGAACAGGAACTCACTTTTGATTGGCACGTGTCAGGATCCGCCCACCGGAAGTGATGTCATAAGCCGGAGACTGGTGGAGCCCAGGTCTACCCGCGGCTGGTTCCTAGCCAGTGATGACGTCAGCGATGAGTGGGCGGAGCCAGCCGGTTCTGTTCAGTACCTTGCGCCTACAGAACAGAAAGCGAAGAATTCCCCCCTCCCCAATTGCAGCTCCAATAGCGATGGGGACAGTCTCTCAAAGAAGCCTCACACCCAGAATGCCAGTGAAACGCTCTGGACTGGAGAGACAGCGGCGAAAGCCTTTCCTTGGTCTTCGCGGCTAGGCGAGGTGGAGTTATTCAAAATTGCCAGGGAAGTTGAAAATTGGCATGGGGGCAGCCGCCTCGAAGCCAAGGCTGGCTGAGCAGCATGAGGCAGGAACCTGTGGAAGGGGCTGAGGGGCGGCACCACTCCTGACGGCACCCTTGGGCACTTCCCCACACCAAAGCCCGCTTATGCCGGACACATAAGGAGAGCAGCTTCAAAAAGTCCCGGCTCCCCTCCGTCCCCCCCTCGATTCGCCACCGCACCCCCAGGACGCCCCTTCTCCCCAGTGGGCTGCAGACTCACCAGAGCGGCTGCTGACTCCACGTGTGTGGCTGGAGGGAGCAAGGAAGGGGGCTGTATAGGACGGGACTTCTCCACTGCAGCCCTTCCCCCTTCGCCCCCCTAGGAATCTGGAGTTGCTCCCTTTAACCCTCTGAGTGCCGTCCAACCAAGAAGAAAAGCTCTTTGCAGAGGAATTGGGAGGGGGGAGGAGGGAGAGTGAAGTGAGTGGAGTCAGCCCTAATTTTAACTAGTGGAACTGAGTTCCCCCGCGTTCCCCCTGCATGACATCACTGGCCTATCCCCATTTTCCATACGAACTGATGGAACAATACATCTACAAAGTCTGATGGAAAAGGAGGAAGAGTGTGCTGTAAGAAAAGCCAATGTGTTTGCCTGCTACCTCAGAGATGTTTGTTTCCAAGTTCTAGATTTTTGAGCCAGTATGCCTTCATTCATCTTTCCTAGAGGCAGGTTCTTTTCTTTCCCAAATACTGACTTCTGTGGACAAAGGGGAAGGTCAGTAATTATGGAACTTGATGGCCAAATTACATTTTGTTGTTGTTGTTCAGTCGCTAAGTCGTGTCCGACTCTTCGCGACCCCATGGACCACAGCACGCCAGGCCTTTTACGGTTTAAAAAATTGATTAATTGGTAGTTGTAGAGGGCCA
>JAJKFI010000009.1:22566499-22580184 GCA_029204185.1 Lerista edwardsae
TTTATAACTCTTTTCTCCTAAAATTGCTAAGGTTATAAACCTTAACAAGGCCTCCCTGTCCTCCACTAGCTTCCTGAGTTCGCCCAATTTCATATTCATTGCTTCGGTGACACTATCTAACCATCTCATCCTCTGTCGCCCCCTTCTCCTTTTGCCTTCAATCTTTCCCAGCATGAGGGTCTTTTCTAAAGAGTCCTCTCTTCTCATGAGGTGGCCAAAGTATTGGAGCTTCAGCTTCAGGATTTGTCCTTCCAAGGAGCAATCAGGCTTGACTTCCTGGAGAATTGACCGATTGGATCTCTTTGCAGTCCAGGGGACTCTCAAGAGTCTTCTCCAACACCATAATTCAAAAGCATCGATTCTTCGACGCTCTGCCTTTCTTATGGTCCAGCTCTCACAGCCATACATGGCTACTGGGAAAACCATCGCTTTGACTATGCGAACCTTTGTTGGCAGGGTGATGTCTCGGCTTTTGATTAAGCTATCTAGGTTCACCATAGCTTTCTTCCCAAGAAGTAAACGTCTTTTAATTTCATGGCTGCAGTCACCATCTGCGGTGATCTTGGAGCCCAGGAAAATAAAGTCTGTCACTGCTTCCATTTCTTCCCCTCCTATTTGCCAGGAAGTGATGGGAGTGGTTGCCATGATCTTAGTCTTTTTAATGTTGAGCTTCAAGCCAATGTTTGCACTTTCCTCTTTCACCCTCATCAAAAGGTTCTTTAGGTCTTCCTCACTTTCTGCCAGTAGAGTGGTATCGTCTGCATATCTGAGGTTGTTGATGTTTCTCCCAGCAATCTTGATTCCAGCTTGTGAGTCATCCAGCCCTGCCTTCCTCATGATGTACTCTGCGTATAAGTTAAATAAGCAGGGTGACAATATACAGCCTTGTCGTACTCCTTTCCCAATTTGAAACCAGTCGGTTGTTCCATGTCCAGTTCTAACTGTTGCTTCCTGACCCGCATAAAGGTTTCTCAGAAGGCAGATCAGGTGGTCTGGAACTCCCATCTCTTCAAGAACTTGCCACAGTTTGTTGTGATCCACACAATCAAAGGCTTTAGCATAGTCAATGAAGCAGAGGTAGATGTTTTTCTGGAACTCTCTTGCTTTCTCCATGATCCAGCGAAGGTTGGCAATTTGATCTCTAGTTCCTCTGCCTCTTCGGAAACCAGCTTGTACATCTGGTAGTTCTCGATTCACATACTGCTGAAGCCGAGCTTGTAGGATTTTGAGCATGACCTTGCTAGCATGTGAAATGAGTGCAATGGTGCGGTAATTCGAGCAATCTTTGGCATTGCCCTTCTTTGGGATTGGAATGTAAACTGATCTTTTCCAGTCTTGTGGCCACTGTTGGGTTTTCCAAATTTGCTGGCATATGGAGAGCAGCACTTGGACAGCATCATCTTTTAAGATTTTGAGTAATTCCGCTGGAATGCTGTCACCTCCACTAGCTTTGTTGTTAGTGAGGCTTTCTAAAGCCCACTTGACTTCACTCTCCAGGATGTCAGGTTCGAGCTCAGTGACTGTACCACTGTGGTTATCAGGAACATTGAGATCGGCCTTATAGAGTTCCTCTGTGTATTCTTGCCACCTCTTCTGAATCTCATCTGCTTCTGTTAGGTCCTTGCCATTTTTGTCCTTTATTGTGCCTACCTTAGCATGAAATTGTCCTTTGACATCTCCAATTTTCTTGAAAAGATCTCTAGTCCTCCCCATTCTGTTGTTTTCCTCTATTTCTTTGCATTGCTCGTTTAGAAAGGCCTTCCTATCTCTCCTTGCTGTTCTCTGGAAATCTGCATTCAGTTGGGTATATCTTTTCCTTTCTCCCTTGCTTTTGGCTTCTCTCCTTTCCTCAGCTATTTGTAAAGCCTCGTCAGACAGCCACTTTGCCTTCTTGCATTTCTTCCTCTTTGGGATGGTTTTAGTTGCTGCCTCCTGTACAATGTTACAGACCTCCGTCCAAAGTTCTTCAGGCACTCTGTCTACCAAATCTAAGCCCCTAAATCTATTTGTCACCTCCACTGTATATTCGTAGGGGATCTGATTTAGGTCATACGTGGAGGGCCTAGCGGTTTTCCCTACTTTTTCAGTTTAAGCCTGAATTTGGCAAGAAGAAGCTGATGGTCTGAGCCACAGTCAGCTCCAGGTCTTGTTTTGACTGCCTGTATGGAACTTTTCCATCTTTGGCTGCAAAGAATGTAATCAATCTGATTTCGATGTAGACCATCTGGTGAAGTCCATGTGTACAGTCGCCGTTTGTGTTGCTGGAAAAGGGTGTTTGCTATGACTAATGTGTTCTCCTGACAGAACTCTATCAGTCTTTGCCCTGCTTCATTTTGTGCTCCAAGACCAAACTTGCCTGTTATTCCTCTTACCTCTTGACTGCCTACTTTAGCATTCCAATCCCCTATGATGAGAAGGACATCTTTTTTGGGTGTCAATTCTAGAAGCTGTTCTAGGTCTTCATAGAAGCGGTCAACTTCTTCCTCATCAGCACCAGTGGTTGGGGCGTAGACTTGGATTACTGTGATGTTGAAAGGTTTGCCTTGGATCCTAATGGAAATCATTCTATCATTTTTGAGGTTATACCCCAGTACTGCTGTTCTCACTCTCTTGTTCACTATGAAGGCTACTCCATTTCTTCTAAGGGATTCCTGCCCACAGTAGCAAATATAATGGTTATCTGAATTAAATTCTCCCATTCCTGTCCACTTTAGTTCACTAACTCCCAGGATGTCGATATTCAGCCTTGACATCTCACGTTTGACCACATCTAGCTTGCCTTGATTCATAGATCTGACGTTCCAGGTTCCTATGTAGTATTGTTCTTTGCAGCATCGCACTTTCTTTTCACTTCCAGACACATCCACAGCTGAGCTTCCTTTCAGTTTTGGCCCAGCTACTTCACTCTTTCTGGAGCTACTAGTACTCGTGTTCTGCTCTTCCCCAGTAGCATAATGGACACCTTCCGACCTGAGGGTCTCATCTTCCAGTGTCATATCGTTTAGCCTTTTTGTTCTGTAATCCATGGGGTTTTCTTGGCAAGAGTACTGGAGTGGGTTGCCACTTCCTTCTCCAGCGGACCACGTTTAGTCAGAACTCTCTGCTGTGACCTGTCCATCTTGGGTAGCCCTACATGGCATAGCTCACAGCTTCATTGAGCTACTCAAGCCCCTTCGCCACGACAAGGCAGTGATCCATGAAAGGGAGTGTGGCAAATTACATTTGCCACACTCCAAATCTTGTTGTTCCCAAGGAGGGAGTTTCCCCATCAGAGATTCTTCTATTCTGTGTTCCAGTGCCCTTTTTTCACTTTTCTTCTGTCTCCTATTCCTTCTGATGCTTCCTGCTTCTTTGCTCCAGGTACTTTTTCCCCCAGTCATGTTCCTCTGTGTGTCAGTGACCCCATCAGAAGCTGGAACTGATTAAGCAGATTACAGCATTGATTTATAACATTGTGATCCTTTCTTTCCTCCACAGAACTCAGAACAGCCCATTTAGGGTGCAGTCCTAACCTGGAGTTAGGCTGGCACAAGACACATGGTAAAGTATGTTTGGGGAGTCAGAGAAGCCAGCACACAGGCATGCACCATCCTCCCTGACTCTGAGAGTGGTCCAAACACACTTTATGGTGGCCCTTATGCCAGCCAAACGTTGCTGGCTTAACTGTGCTGGCCTACCTCCAGGTTAGGATTGCACCCTTAGTGTTTTCTGCTCCTCCCCTTGCTCCATTATCTTCTCAAGAACCTGTGAAGTAGCTTTGACTGAGAGCAACTGGTTGAAGGTGACCAAGGAAGACTTATGGCTGAGTGGATTGGAACCCAAGTCTCCCTCATCATAGTCCAACACATGCTACTGAACCCTACTGGTCTAGGATTAAACTAAGGCTATGGTTGGGTTCCAAGTGGACCAAGCACTCATTTGGACCTTTTTCCTGCACTGTCCCTTTTATTTTAATCTTTGTTCCTATTCTGAGGTTGAAAAAGTAGCATTTCTGACTAGCTGTTTTTGCTTTATCCTAGGAAGATTCACATTAATATTTGCTTGACCTAAAAACGCTCACTAAGGTCTTTGTCTTATACTAAGGTCTCACACTTTGTCTTAAATTTTAGTCAGTAGCCTAAGTGAAAAATCTACAAAGCTCTGGTTGTCATGATCTATGCCTCTAGCCCTGATCTGGACACTGAATCACCAGGGAGAAGACCTTCTGAGGGCACAGTCCTAAACTGAGTTAGGCCGGCATAAGCAAAGCCAGCAAAGTTTGGCCAGCACAAGGGACACCGTCAAATATGTTTGGGCCACTCTCAGAGTCAGAGAGGCCAGCACACAGACGTGAACCATCCCCCTTGACTGAGAGTAGTCTAAACATGCGCTGGCCAAACTTTGCTGGCTTTGCTTATGCCGACCTAACTCCAGTTTAGGATTGCACTCAGAGTCAGGTCCAGAAGCAGAAGGGTCTTAGGCACTGGATCAAGACCTTGACATTGAGTCCGAATCCAGCAACCAAAGACCTCCAATTCAGAGACACCCCCCGATCCCCCTACAGAAGATGCTCCCGTGGAGTCAACATTCTCACCCTCAAAGGCCTTGCATTCCCCTGAGCCTATTTGCCATCCCATGCATGTCCAGTGAGCGAAAGCAAAGAGGTGACAGAATGCCAGACTCCAAGTCAGAGGGACGGTGCTTAAAGTTTCTCCTTTCCCAACAAGGAGGTGGAGTCCGGGGTGGCGAATAGCAAGGCCCAGATGGTATATAGGGGTTCAGTTACCACCCAACCCTTGTCGGAACAAATTGTCTTTTGGGCGGACCTGTCCAGGGTACTGAAGCTCTTATACCTGACCACCCTTAACTCCTGTCTTGGAATCTTAGTATGGGCCCACAGTGCCAGTTTGTGCCATTCCTCTTGCTCCTCACTCTAGAGCACAATGCCCTGTATTGCCCTTTATCCTTTCCCTTGAGCTCAGCCTCACTCAGACTGGACCATGAAATCTGTTTATTTTCTCCCCCATGTTCAATCCTGCATTGACCACATTCCCAAAAGATATGCAAGAAATTCAAAAGCAGTTTCAGCCTTACCTGTGCAAACGTGGTTAAAGAGGGTGGGGTCGTATACTGGATTTAATGTTAATAGCTGCCAATAGTGGATTGAGACCCAACAAATGAATGGCAAAAGTAACAAATAATGGAGAATGTTAAACAAAACTTGTGTCTTGTTCTTCCTGGTCTCCCAACATCTTTAATCTTCAAGTGCCTGTTTCTGAAGGGCTCTCAAGTCAAGTGCCATCCTGATTAGCAGTTTTAGTTAAAGGATGCCAAAACCTGCTTTATCATAAGTGCTTCTAAGAGGCTGCAGACGAGAAGGCAATCAGCCCGATGGATCCACCTTCCCCAACACATTTCCTGTTCACTCTGGGATAAAGGATTAGCAAGCATCTTGGCTTAATGCAGTTTCTGATTGTATGCCAATAGTTAAGTTTCTCTCTGAAGGGGAATTTCCCAGTGTCCATTTTCAGCTGGAATCCATCCACTTCTGACCACAGTATCAGGGGCCAGGTCCTCTTTCAGCAACATGTACATTCCAAATGTTGTGTTATCCTTTTGTTCGTTGGGAAGACAAAAAGGATCTCTGGATTGAAGTAACAAAGTAATGGCAACTGAATCTTAGCCCTCGTTATTTTTGGATTGTACTATGTTGTATTATTTATCATTGAATTGAACAAGAAGCCTTTTCACAGGGGCAAATTATATACTTAACACAGAAACCTGGGTGCCTTAAACGTTTCCAGTGTTCAGGGCAGCGTTGAAAGCAAAGTGCTGGCTGCCTCTCGACTTTTTTGGATGAGTTTGGACCATATGTTTTTATTCAAGACAACTCTTTTGCTTTTTGTATTATAAAAACCATGTTCAAATGCTATTTTGGAGTACAGCTCCTATGCCTATCCCCTTGCTAATTAGAAGATCACAGTACAAGGAATTTGACAGCAATTCTTTTTTGGCAGCAGGCTTCGTAAGGAAATGTTGGACATTGATAGTGTTATTAACTACTTAAACTATTTAAACTATTTGTATCCTACTTTTCCCTACTCAAAGGGCACCTTCCCCACTTGCGGTCATCTCCCCATCACCAACTACCCTGTGATTTGCTTACCATCTGCTTAGATCCATACAGATTGCTGCTTTCTTCTGTGCTAATGTAACTAAGGTGTCAACTGGTCAGTGCTCCTTCCCTTGTGATGCTTGCTCGTAGAGATGTCGTATTAGTGTATGCCATCAAAGGTGACTGCTGCAAACAGGTTTATTTTGTAGAGTATGAGCGGGTGATGGAAAGTTGCCATTGGCTTCTCACTCTGGCTTCCCAGAATGTAGGCACATGGTGAAATAGGTGTATGTGTAGTTAATGTATATCACTTGCCATGCTATGTATGCTACACGCAACACTGTACATTCAATGTATGGTTGTTGTTGTTTCATGGCATACATGGAACAGCCCTCAGTGAGATCTCTGAAGTGAGAATTGTAGAGTGAGTTTGGGGTACTTATAGCTAACCAAGATTAGATATGGATAGTCCTACATAACATACCATTGTCACATCAAGGGCAATTTGCTGGAACACTCATGTGGAAAAAAAATGGTTGCATCCTCGAGAACCTCCAGCTTAGCAATTATAAAAGCCACCTTGAATCCCCTTCTGTGTGGGAGAAAGGTGGGTAAAAATCATCCTCATCATATCTGCTGAACAAGAGCTTGGTTTGTAACTTTGTTTCTTGTCACAGTGCAAGCCTATTCATGTCTACTCAGATGTAAGTCAGTGGGAATTACTCGCAGGAAAGTGGGTATAGGATTGCAGCCTTAGAGCGCAATCCTAAACTAGAGTTAAGCTGGCATAAACTAAGCACAAGGGCCACCATAAAGCATGTTTGGACTACTCTCAGAGTCAGGGAGGATGGCTCACGTCTATGTGCTGGCCTCTCTGACTTTGAGAGTGGTCTAAACACTTTACGGTGTCCCTTGTGCTAGCCTAACTTTGCTGGCTTAACTTCTGCCGGCTTAACTCAGTTTAGGATTGCGTCCTTAGTCTTGCAGAATTATTTGCCCATTTAATTCAGTTCCCTTCAGCTCTGGGAAGACCTAGAAATGGGGTTCATTCATTGCCAGGACACTAAACAAATCGAAACTGCTATGCACCCAAGATCTTCTTTCCAAAAAGTTTGCTATGTAGTGCTAGTTAATTGGCAAGTTGGAGAACCAGTAGCTTTGTACAGGCCATATTTTGTTTTCTAAAATCTGTGGGAAATGTTAGGGGTTTTCTTGAGATTTTTTAAACTGAATGCAAATTCTTTTTTCACTGAGACTTATTCCTATGCTTTTCTTTTTAAAATATATTTGCCAGTGTAATGGAAATTGCACAGTCCTTGCTGGGTCTCATCCCCACTCAATTATGAACCTTCCCAACTGTGGAAATGTGAAGTGGCCTGAACAGAAAATTTTTGAAATAAAATAGTAATAAAAGTGGAGTTTTAGAGGGACTTCACTGGGAAGCCTACCAAATAACATACCTCAAAAAACACAGTTTTCAACACAGAGGTTTGGTGGAATGACTTGGTCACTGAGATGAAATCATCAAAAGGATTATTACCAGGAAGTATTGATGGGATTCATCATTCAAAAGCTTAAGGAATGCAAAAGATCCTCTGTGAACATGCAGACTGTAATTATAAATAGCTTGTGTTTTCCTTGTTCCAAAATGTCAAACTTAAGGCTTTTCTGAAACCACCGTATGTACACTATGTACATGCATATTTTTGGTTTTGAATCCAGCGTATTAAATACTTCTGCCCTTAACTCATCTGTAGGTTTTTCAGGAAAATTGCTGCATGCCTGAGGGAACTTGCAATTAGAGTTGATCAGAATTGCATTTCACTGCAGAAATAAAAATAGGCTATTACTTTTCTATTTCTATAAAAATAGGCTATTACTAATAAAAATAGGCTATTACCTGAGTAGAGGCAGGCTCTCTGATAAACACAAAAGGGGAAAAAACAACCACAGCCAAGGAATGCTCTCACTTCAAGGCATGCACTGTACATTTGCTGTTGGTGAACTTCAGAAATTTCAATCTTGTCTTTCCTCTCATGTCAGTAGCAGTGTTCTAGTAAGCTGTATTTTAGCTGGCTGAGATCCAAAACTTGGGAACAATATTTATTTCCTTAACAATTATGAAAATGACTCAACAAAATTAACAGTCCTTCATTTCTTGGGTGGGGGGAACCAATTGTGGGAAATTGGGAGAATTCTTTGGGAGAATTCACATAGCTATGTTTGCAGGGCACTTTGTAAGAACATTATAAGGTTAGTGTTCTCCCAGACTATCAACTAACAATTGTTATACAGTTCCTGCATTTGCACCTTCCGCTACATGTCGCTGATCAAGAACAGCACAGTTGTGCATTTAAGAAGCACATTGTCATCTCATGCAAGTAGAGCCTGCCAATGGATAGTGAAGTTCTTATTAAACATAGCACTTACAACCCAAGCCCAACTGAGAGCACAATCCTAAACTGGAGTAAGGACAGCATAAACTAAGCCAGCAAAGTTTGGCCAGCACAAGGGTCACCATAAAGCATGTTTGGTCTACTCTCAGAGTCAGAGAGGATGGTATATGTCTGTGTGCTGGCGTCTCTGACTCGGAGAGTGGTCCAAACATACTGTACAGTGGCCCTTGTGCTGGCCGAACTTTGCTGGCTTAGCTTATGCTGGCCTAACTCAGTTTAGGATTGTGCCCTCAATTGGGTTGTTCTTGCTTTCAGGCTCAAAGAAGGTATTACTGTATTATGGATGAGGAAGGAGTGCATCTGAGCAGAGTACGTGGTGATTTTAGATTTTTGTTACCCCCTAAATGGATTGGGAAAAATAGGACTGACTGACCTGTTTTGCTAATGAACCATCTTACCCAAGTAACTGAATGCAGATGGAGCTGGAGAGGGTTAACTGGTGGTGCCCCATAGGATCAATGATTCATTATATGCAAATTCACGATCCACAAGGATTTCCAGGAATCTAACCCTAGCAGCCTTTTTACTCCTGTAGTCCATGGGGTTTTCTTGGCAAGGGTACTGGAGTGAGTTGCCATTTCCTTCTCAAGCGGACCACGTTTACTCAGAACTCTCTACTATGACCTGTCCATCTTGGGTAACCCTACATGGCATAGCTCACAGTTTCATTAAGCTACTGAAGCCCCTTCGCCGTGACAAGGCAGTGATTCATGAATGATCCAAATATGCAGACGATACCACTCTAATGGCAGAAAGTGAGGAAGACCTAAAGAACCTTCTGATGAGGGTAAAAGAGAAAAGTGCAAACATTGGCTTGAAACTCAACATTAAAAAAACTAAGATCATGGCAACCACTCCCATCACATCCTGGCAAATAGAAAGGGAAGAAATGGAAGCAGTGACAGAGTTTATTTTCCTGAGCTCCAAGTTCACCGCAGATGGTGACTGCAGCCATGAAATTAAAAAACGTTTACTTCTTGGGAGGAAAGCTGTGGCGAACCTAGACAACTTAATCAAAAGCCGAGACATCACCCTGCCAACAAAGGTTCACATAGTCAAAGCTATGGTTTTCCCAGTAGCAATGTATGGATGTGAGAGCTGGACCATAAGAAAGGCAGAGCGCTGAAGAAGATGCTTTCGAATTATGGTGTTGGAGAAGACTCTTGAGAGTCCCCTGGGCTGCAAGGAGATCCAATCGGTCAATCCTACAGGAGGTCAAGCCTGATTACTCCCTGGAAGGACAAATCCTGAAGCTGAAGCTCCAATACTTTGGCCACCTCATGAGAAGAGAGGACTCTTTAGAAAAGTCCCTCATGCTGGGAAAGATTGAAGGCAAAAGGAGAAGGGGGCGGCAGAAGATGAGATGGTTAGATAGTGTCACCGAAGCAGTGAACATGAAATTGGGTGAACTCCGGAAGCTAGTGGAGGACAGAGAGGCCTGGCATGCTGTGGTCCATGGGGTCACGAAGAGTCGGACACAACTTAGCAACAACAAACCCTAGCAGATAATGAGGATTGACTGTACCTTATTATCCTTCTCCCTGCTTGCAACACAGTAATATAAGAGTACAGATGGGCCACTTATTTAGTATCTGTGGTTTCAATTATCTGCAGATCTGGACGATACTGGGGACATCCTTTAAAAAGGTAGAAAAAATGAAGGGAAAAGCCAAAAATAGCTGTGTCTACCATAGTACAGTGAAACCACCGCATTTTCCAGGCTGCCACCCCTGAAAATGCACTGTATTCTCCTCCTGGTCGCAAAGCATTCTGGGGTGACATTGGAGGAAGGGAGGAGCCTTGGTGCAACCAGAAAAAGGCTGCAGGTAGCTCAGAAGGCTGCCTCGAGTCCTGCAAATGCAGCCATTTCACTGCACTATGGTAAATGGTGCGACTTTTCACTTTCTCTTTCTTTTCTCTTCCTTTTTAAAGGGCGTCCCCGGTACCTGCAGATTCATGGTATCCGTGAGGGGTACAGAACTGAACTTCTGTGGATACGCCTGTATGTCTTTTTAATTACACAGGCAAATCTGTTAAAGTTGATGATCACCAATCCAGGGTAAGGCAAACCCTGGCTTTTATTCTGTTGTGTTTTTCTAGCTGATCTTATAACAACATTCTTCCCTTGCAAACCTTGCCCCTTGAAGTTCTGCAGTTGCGTGATTCTGTGGACTTCAGCTGCATTCATGCAAACCATTTTTCAAAAAATGAATTCAAGCAAGCGAATGGAATGTTTTTACTAGTTACATCTAGAGGTTGGAGGGTGAGAGGTGACTGGCAAGATGCTTATTCTCTGCCTTAGTCGAACGCAAATACTTCCTGAAGTATAACATGCTTTGATCTCCATAAGCGCATACCATATGCATGCAGCTGTGACCCATGTCTGTCAACCACTGCAAGGTTAGTGAAAGGTAGTATACAGTTCTCAAGTCTGTGTTCAATTTATGCTTTTTATATTTAGCAGTTCATAATTTTATGTAATACTGCAGTAGAATGAAAAATATGTAGGAGGACTGAGTGATAACAGATTTTTGTGTGGTTTGACTCGTTTGGGTGGATTCAAGATCCTGAAGGCTGCAGCCTGGAAAAAAAATGGATTTTTAATTAAGGCTGAGTCAACATCAGAATACCTGAGGTCAAATTAAAAGTTTGAGAGGCCGTCCGAAATCTGAGGTTACACGTAATTGCTTGAAGGGAAGTACTTAAGCAGTTGTGTAACAGATTTGCTGCCACAGAATTGCAGCAGAGAAAACCATTGCTTGTTGGAGAGCACCAGTTTTAAGTAGGCATGCTGCCGTCCGATTCTGTACTCAAGAGTCTTGATTCTGTACTCAAGAGTATTTCCACTGGGGAAACAATTGGGCTGGCCACTCAGTAAGAGTTGAGCTGCTCAACTTTAGAAAATGGTTACAGACTAAAGTTTAAAATGATGAAGTGGCAGAGCAGACGTCTAGAGCATCAGTGGCGAAAGACTTGTGCCGAATCTGACCGTACACGGGCTAGGGCCCAGTTAAAAGCTTACGCTAGAGCAGTGGTGGCGGCTAAGAAGGCACACTTCTCTGCCACCATTGCATCTGCAGAGAACCGTCCGGCTGAGCTCTTCCGTGTGGTCCGTAGTCTTTTACATCTCGCCCCCCCCTTCTGGTGGGGAGGAGCACACGGAGGCTCACTGTGACGAGTTCGCAAAACATTTTGCAGAGAAGGTCGATCAGATTCGGCATGACTTGGACGCCGCTGTGGGCATATCTAGTGATGTCACCGGGGAACCTGTCTATCCTACGATTTGGGATTCTTTTCAGCTTGTAGAGCCTGAGGATGTGGACAGGATTCTCTGGAGTGTGAGACCTGCTGCTTGCCTGCTCGACCCTTGCCCAGCATGGCTAATTAGAGCTGCCCGGGGAGGGCTGGCCGAGTGGACGGGGAGTGTGGTTAATTCATCTCTAAGGGAGGGGGTGCTCCTGCCTGCTTTGAAGCAGGCGATAGTTCGCCCGCTCCTGAAGAAGCCCTCCCTGGATCCCACTAATTTAAACAACTTTCGGCCAGTCTCGAATATCCCATTCCTGGGCAAGGTGATTGAGCGGGTGGTGGCGTCCCAGCTTCAGAGGGTTCTGGAGGAAACGGATTATCTGGACCCATTCCAATCTGGCTTCAGGCCGGGGTTCGGGATGGAGACTGCCTTGGTTGCCTTGGTGGGATGACCTTCGTCGGGGGATGGACAGGGGAAGTGCGACCCTGTTATAGTCCTGCTGGACCTCTCGGCGGCTTTCGACACTATCGACCATGGTGTCCTTCTGGGTCGGCTGGCTGGGTTGGGGCTTGGAGGCACTGTTTTGAAGTGGTTCTGCTCCTTCCTGGCTGACAGATCCCAGAAGGTGGTGCTGAGGGATGCTTGTTCGGCACCCCGACCTCTTAAGTTTGGGGTGCCGCAAGGTTCCATCTTATCCCCCATACTATTCAACATCTACATGAAACCGCTGGGAGAGGTCATCCGGGGGTTTGGAGTGGGGTGCCATCAATATGCTGATGACACCCAACTCTTATCTCTCCTTTCCCCCTGATTCTGAGGAGGCGGTTGAGGTCCTGGATCGCTGTCTGGAGGCAGTTGGGGGCTGGATGTGGGCGAACAAGCTGAAATTAAATCCGGATAAGACGGAGGTGCTTTTGTTTCGGAAATCCACAGCTCGGGTATTGGACTATCGTCCTGCTCTGAATGGGGTTGACTTCCTCTAAAGGAGCAGGTTCGCAGCTGGGGGTTCTCCTGGATCCACAGCTACACCTGGAGTCCCAGGTGGCGGCTGTGGCCAGGGGAGCCTTTGCTCAGCTTCGGCTGATTCGCCAGCTGCAGCCGTACCTGAGCTGTGCGGACCTGGCCACAGTGATCCATGCCCTAGTGACATCTAGATTAGATTATTGCAATGCGCTCTATGTAGGGCTGCCTTTGAAGACGGTCCGGAAATTACAACTAGTACAGAACGCAGCGGCTCGGGTGGTTGCTGGGGCACATCGGTTTGACTCTGCCGAGCCGTTGCTTCGGCGACTACACTGGCTGCCGGTTCTGTTTCGGGCCCAATTCAAGGTGCTAGTTTTGACTTTTAAAGCCCTTTACAGCTCGGGTCCGGGGTATTTGAGGGACCACCTCCTTCCGTATAATCCTACCCGTACTCTTAGATCATCTGGGGGGGGCCCTTTTGACTGTGCCGCCACCAGAAGTGAGAGGGGTGGCGGCCAGGAAGAGGGCCTTCTCAGTGGTGGCCCCCCAATTTTGGAATACCCTCCCCTTCAAATTGAGAACTGCTCCCTCTTTGTTAACATTTTGGCGGGGGCTGAAGGCCTTTTTATTTCAAAAAGCTTTTAACTGTTGACAGGCTGGCTGGCTGGTTTGTTACAGTTTTATATTTCATACCCTATGATCCACTGGGCTTGTTGTTTTTAAATTGTACTGTTCTGTTTTAATTTTGTTTTATTGTATTGTTTTAATAATGTTTTTAAATTGCTTTTTAATGTTAAATTTTATATTTTATTGTATTTTTTATGTTGTAATGCCGCCTTGGGTGCCTTCAGGCAAAAAGGCGGGATAGAAATCCAATAAATAATAATAATAATAATAATAATAATAATAATAATAATAATAATAA
>JAJKFI010000009.1:22581346-22616294 GCA_029204185.1 Lerista edwardsae
GCCAGCACACAGACGTGCGCCATCCTCTCTGACTCCGAGAGTGGTCCGAACACTCTTTACGGTGGCCCATGTGCCAACCAAACTTTGCTCCAGGTTAAGATTGCGTCCTATGTCATACAAACGGATTATCTAGCCCAGAACCCACTCTTTGGCCAGCAACAAAATTTGGTTGCTTCAGCTAGGCCATTTGCAGGGGACAGACTATATCCCGTTATTCATGCCCAGTTTCCAGAGGCATACCAACCACCTTGAAGAATAATGTTCTGACTATTCTCCTTCACCGCCATTGATATGCTTATCCTAAATTCATGTATATAGGCCTTTCTGGAACTCTGAGTTTCTGGCCACTGTTTCTTCTGCAAATGGGCTGTGGAGAATCCAGCCTTAAAAACTTAATTCCAGAGCTGTAGAACATATGTCTGGTTTCATTCATTACTGGATGTCTGTAGGCATGTTGTTTTAAAATAATTTATTTTTCAGTGTAATGGTTTTGGTTTGGAGTTCATTCTCCTTTTGTTTTGTTTTTTTCCCTTGCATTTTTTAATTTTTTTTACTAGCTTCTGCTGGGTATGGCCGGCTCCACAGACGAAACGCTTCAGGAAGCAGCGGCTGGTTGCATAGCAAACATCCGCAGGCTGGCTCTTGCTACAGAGAAAGCAAAGTACGGCTGAAACGCTGAAAGGCTCGGCTTTTGCCCACTCCTGAGGTATTTGGCTTTGACTTACTAGACAACGCTGGCTCGAAGGGGGAAAATACAGAATTAGAATATCTCAGAAACATGGATTTTAGATCGTTTTTACCACATGCCGTTACCTAAAAAAAAAAAAAAATTAGTAAAACCGAAGTAAAAGTGAAATAAAAGGTGGAAAAAATGCTCCTTTATTTGATTCCGTTATTCTGTGCCTTATTGGTATGTGTTAGGGTTGTCACAGTGCAATCTGTGCATTGAGCCCAGCCCAGGGTGCTGCCAGCGTGCCACAAGGCCTGTGCGCCAGCACCACATACTGGCTGGCACAGGTAAGGTTGCGCTGGGGGGCATGGGGGCTTGGAGAGGGTGGCAGGAGGGCCCTTTAGAAGTGGGGAGGGGGTATTTTGGGCAGGGGGTAGAACAAGGGTTGGGTTGGGTTGGGAAGGGGGTGAGATTGGCTGCAATGGTGCAAGCCTCATCCAAACCCTGTTTTTGGGCCACACAGCCCTACACAAAGCTTGCCAGTATTGCACCAGCTATATAGCTGGCTCAGATTCAATAAGCTTCATAAAGACAGCTGGGTATTTACTCTGGGTAAGGGGAAATATATCCCCTTACCCAAGGAGACCTCCAGCTGCCTCCTGAGCTGCATTGGATACAGTGTAAGCCATGTGGCCCCACTGCGCCACAGCAGGATTGGGATGTCCGTATTTTATCTTTTTCAAAGATATAGCAGCGAACATTGTTGCTCCAGCTTCTTTGCAACTGTATTTTTTGCATGCCACGGGCACATCATCATAATGTTTTTCTCTTGTGGTGTGTGGTTATTCTGTCATTCCTTGGTGTCTTGAGCAATTCCTTTCCTGCTCAACCTGTCTAATCATTCTGTCATTATGGTTTTGCTTGTTTGCACTTACAAAACTCTAGAGAGGGCTACATACACATGCCCCAATTTCACATCTGGAATGCTACAAGTACTTCCAACAGATGGAATTGTGCGCACTCTTCTGAGTAGGACTTCCTCAAACATCCCTCTATTACCATCAGCATCAAAGCTATCATTTAATTGGATTAGAAACACATTATGTAGACGATGAGAGGATCAAATGTTAAAATTCACAACCAGTCATCTTAAAAGGAATAAAACAAATACATATTTTATGCTACTCAATTAGAAGTATCTCATTGGCTTCCCACTTGGAGCCCAATGTAGCTTGCTATTTCCTACTTGGAGCCCAGTTTACACTGTAAACTGACAGTGAGTTTATATCATGCTAACCATTGCATTCCTCCTCCCAGTAAGTACTTAGTAGGTACTTAGAATTTTTGGTTAGGGATCTGTGCTACCTTACACTTCCTTACACTTCTTGTGCTTCCTTACACGTCTTGTGTTTCCCTAGGGAGACAGAATGTCTGCTGACGGTGAAATCATGTATTTCTCCATATTTAATAAAAATCATTCGCTACTAGCCAAAATACATAACTCATCTACGCAGCTATACATTTTGAGAGAGATCTGGGATTCACAACTCAGAATTTTTTCATTAGCTATCAAGGAACACCTAAGCAATCAAACCTTTTACATTAAGGCCCATACATCTCAAGACATCATGAATAAAGTCAAACAGCACCACTTGTAGGGTCAAGTTAACATCCTGAAATACTTCTCAGAGGTGTATCATTACTTGATAGTCCCAGAACATGTGGACTGAAGTACTTGTAGACCTGTCAGAAGGTATAATGTTCCTCTTAAACAAATATACCAGACCAACATGTTACAGTATATTTCTCCTCTTCCTTTTGCTCTGTTCTCTTCATTTGCTTTGGTGCTCATCTCTCACACTTACTTCTTTCATCTCTCAGTTTTCTCTATTCCCTCCCCACTTCTCGCATGGTTTGTTTTAAAATTTTCTCCACAGTGTGTCTTCTTCCTCGTACTGCCCGATCCTATAAAGGGTCTTCAGCAGCAGCTCTTGCAATCTGCCGCCTTGTGACCCCGTTGTGGTGGTGTGAAAGCTGCACCACCATCACATGTTCTGGAGCCCTGCCCTTGAGGAAAGGTGCAGTCAAACGGGAATCGTTTCAGAGAAGAGCTCCTCGAGGTAAGGGAATGCTAGTTCCCTGCATCAGGGCTGCACTGCAATGGCATCAGTGCTGAAAAGTTGGAAAGAATTGGGCCCTTAGTTTCTTCTTGTTTTTTTCCACAAGGGGCAGGGCCAGCCCAAGATCTCTTAAGAACATAAGAAGAGTCCTGCTGGATCAGGCCAAAGGCCCATCTAGTCCAGCTTCCTGTATCTCACAGCGGCCCACCAGGTGCCCCAGGGAGGCATGAGACAACAAGATGCTTGCATCCTGTTGCCACTCCCTTGCACCCGGTACCAGTAGCCCACCACCTTTGTAAGGAGGTTGCACAATCCATCATTGCCTATATAATAGCCCCCGATGGACCTTTCCTCCAGAAATCCGTCCAATCCCCTCTTAAAGGCATCAAGATCAGATGCCACCACCACCTCCTGTGGCAAAGAGTTCCACAGATTAACTACCCGCTGGGTAAAAAAGTACTTGCTTTTATCTGTTTTAACTCTCCCAACCCTCAGTTTTAGCGGATGCCCCCTGGTTCTGGTGTTTTGAGAGAGGGAAAAGAACATCCCTCTATCAACTTTATCCCTTCCATGCATAATTTTGTATGTCTCAAACTGGAATCTTGATGTCTGTGGCATGTCAAATGATGTCCCCCTTACTTGTTGATGTGCCAGCTTCTGTCCTACCACTCTCCAATGCTCTGGCTCAGCGCTTTCCTTGGCTCCACATTTCCTCTACCTCTCTGTCCTTCCATTTCAACCCTGAGAGTGGAAGGAGAAAGAGAAGCAGTTGAGGCCAGGAGGCAATGGAAATCCCCATCAATCTGCTGCCTGAGGCATCTGATTCAGTTGGCCTCCTGGATGGGCCAGCTCTAACTGGGTAGCATCACTTGAATTTTCTGCTTCAGTTGTCAAAATGTCTTGGGCAGGGTCTCCTTTTCTCTGGTTCTTAAATTTGGTTTCCACTTTTCAAAATTAGCTTCTACCACTTGCAACAAGCCGGCTGGGTCATTTGTTTTCCGTGAAGACCTGAGACTTTCAAACTGCTTGAGGTATCTTTTCCAATTTGCTTGGGTCATTTCCTCAACTCGTGTAAATCAGCCGAGCTCCAGCAGATGTCAAAACTGCTAAGCCGGTCTTTCATTAAGGTGCTCAGGGGAAAAATATATGTGCAATTCACGAAACCCTTCTCCTAGAGAAATATTACAGCACTCCAGGAAGAACGTTACAGAGAGGACCTTTCCTCCTTTGAACTGAAGAGAACTACTTGAGCTTTCATTGCAAATGTCTGTCAGCAGACAAGAAAACCCTTCTTTTATCTCTTCCTGCCTGAATGATTTATTACTTGATGACAGACGCTCATTATCAACTAATCAATTGTCCCAGGATGCTCAGATTGGCACTGAAATGCGAGCTGGTTATTCATTTCCTCTTAAAGTTCAAGCATATGAAAATATATGTTATGACCCACTTATGCACTGTTTTATCTTTCACTTGTTACGGGAGAGATCCGATGTAAGGAGTCAAACCATTTTAACATGCCCCCTTTCATAGCCCAATATGACCCTAATTCTTCAATAGAGTTTCAGAATTGGAGGGGCGGGGGTTGAGTTTCAGTGGTAGGTTTAAAAGAACTAACATGTATTAAGTAAATTACATCTTTCTTCATTTTTAAAGATGCAATTGCTGGTATTCTCTTGTTGCCTGGGTTTTACAAGTATACTATATTTCTCCCTAGGATGGAGGTTCCCAAACCTTTTAGAACTAGGACCCACTTTTTAAAAGGACACTCTATTGAGCCCCACCCAGCTATACAAGACTGTTTGAAAAGAAGATCTAGAAAAAATAGTATTATGTGTTTATAAGTACATATAACCAGAAAAAATGCCCTCAAACATTTATCTCCCTATATTTACACATGCTTGCTAACTACAGGAGCTCAGCTCCTTGCAGGGCAATTAGCAATTGCAGGGTAATTAGCAGCTATGGTATCTGATTTTTAAATAGCCTCAGGGCTTGAGTCAATTTCCATCACCACAGTTTGGGAGCAACTGTTCTAGGACAGTGTTTCTCAAACTGTGGGCCAGGACCCAGTTTGGTGGATCACAACCTGATTCCTGTGGGTCAGAGAAAGCTGGGAGCAGCCATCTTGGATGCTGGCAAATGATCTGGGTACTGCCATATTGGAAGCTGGCAAATGGCAAAGCTAGCTATAGATGTTTGCAAATGGCTGTCAAAATGGCTTCAAAATGGCTGTGGATTGCTTTGGAATTGTTGTGGATTTTAAAAAATGGCTGCTGACGGCTTCAAAATGGCTACTGCAGATGCAGCAAATAGCTCCGATGTCAGTACTTGCTGCATTCTCAGAAAAGCTCTTCCTGCTTGAAGATGTCACTTCCAGCCATGACATCATTTCCATGTTAATGACTTCTCTTGCATTGGATCCCAGATAGATTATCCTTCTAAAAAGTGGATCCCAGCGCTAAAATGTTTCAGAACCACTGCTCTAGGAGAATGTTGCTGATTGGTATTACAAGTACAGATCGTGTCTTGTTATCCATTGGAGTTCCATTCTGAACCCTCAGTGGATATCTAAATCAATTGGTACCAAAATCAGTATAAAAATAGATTTAAAGGCCCACTTCCAGGTTTCTTGCTCCTCCATTGTCGCCTTAGACTGCATTGGTATAGACGCTATATCACATTTCTCCAATTGACAGAGCCTTCCTCTGATGGAGGGAGCCCTTCTGGCTTTTGTTGGAGAAAAGGAACCTTTGGATCCTGTCCATTGAGTGCAGGCATTTGTGGACTCAGGGCACAATCCTAACCAACTTTCAAGTACCAGGGTAGGGGCAATGCAGCACTGAGATAAGGGAACAAACATTCCCTTTTCTTGAGGAGGCCTTTGTGACTGCCCCCAAACTGCAGGATGCAGCACGTGTCCCACTGGCACAGCTATAAAGTTAGTTAGTGCAGGAAAGTTAGTTAGGATTGCACCCTCAATCTCATGTAGCCTGATAGGTTGCTGATTGACATCAAGTAAGGAAAAGTCAGAAACATCTTCTATGTTTCCACCACTATGACCCACAACTTCCACCCCTTCTGCTGCTCCACTGTCTCAGCCGTTTCCCCCACTTTTCCAGTCCCATCTTGCACCACTGGTTTGGGCATGTTTTGCTGCTGCCTTCACTGTTTGCAGGCATTTAATCCCCTCCTGTTTGCCCTCCCGACAAAGTAATCTTCCCTTGATCCCAAGAAGTGCTCTGCTGGCGCGAACCCTCTTCAGTTCAATTAAGCTCTTTGTCTTTCAAATCACAGCAGGAGTACAGTTGGGGTGACATCACGTCAGGTCTCTTGCCAAGAGGGGTGGCAGTGGTGCAACCGTTTGCTCCGCTGCGTTCGAGTTTCCGCACAGGCCGCTCGCCTGCTTTTCAACGCAAGCTTCCAGGGCTTGAAAGCAAACTATTCCCCAACTGAAAGCTGTGGTCTCCTTGTCTGTCAACCCTTCAGCTTTTCTGCACACTCCCTTGGATTCAGGAAAAGTGAAGCGGGAGAGAGGTTGTGTCTGAGCGCAAGCCACACTTCTGCTCAGGCACTCTAGGGCTTTGGTGAACTGTCTTTTACCTTTCAGGAGCCAAATCCTAGGTTAGCCTGATTTCACACACACATACAGTACACCCCACCTGTGGCCTGTTGCCAGGAGACATTTTTTGGCCCAAGGCTCGCAGGCTAATGGGAACCATTTCTGTTGTCATGATGGCTGCACTATATAGAGTTTCTCACCAAGCAAAAGATAGAGACTTACCAATTATATTTTACTGCTCTGGCGAGCTATAATGTTCTACCCCACTCAGCACTTTACAGCTCTTATCAAGATGCTAAAGCCAGCAAACTCGGGCTTCTCCTGGAGGAGTCAGTGCTGTTTTAATAGGTGAGTCTTAAACAAGCTGCGCTGTTTTTCTTTTTGGCACCTTCATGCTATAATAATAAAGCCCTTTCTCTCAGCTGACACTCAGAAAAGATGCCTGTTTTTATGTAAGCGGGAAGTTTTACGGATGCGATGGCTTTTCTTTGTGTTCTTATTTGTTCTTGTTTTACTTCTTTGTTCTGTGCCAGACACCCCTTCACTGGGCAGTTCCTTGCCAGTTCCTGCTGTTGCTTTTGGCAACCGAGATGTTTTATCCAAATTTACATGGAATACAAGTAACTCGTGTGTTTCATCTTTTTTCCCCCATCAAAAAAACAAAGACTGTAGTCAATTGTGTCAGAGCTACAGATCGGCTTCTGCTGCAAAGGGCTCGCATGGGAGAGCTCTGGGAGGTTTCTGGTTACTGACTGTTGGGTTGATCCTGGCAGGACCTGATGAAGGAAGCTTTGCACTCCAAGGAATCATCACAGGATGGGAGGGGGGAGGGTGTGACCTTTCCTGAGGTGGAAGAGTCGCCACAAGGTGACTCAGAAAAGGGGTCTTGTGAAAGCACCCCAAAGAATCAGCCCTGTCCCTGGATTTAAAAAGCACAAGAGGATCGGATCAGGTGTGGAGGAGAGGGGAGCGGAGGGAGCAGGGAGCTGGAGAGCCATCAAATAAAGGGGGTGACATGGGATGTGCCACCCCAGGTGTTGCGAGGTCTTGGGCTGGTCAGTAGCTGGCAGCAGTCAGTAGTGTAGCCAGGGGAGGCAGTGGCGTAGCTAATGAAAGTGTAGCCCGGGGCAGAGGGCAAAGAGATGCCCCGGAAGTGATGTCACAACAGGAAGTGACAACACAACAGGAAGTTATGACAGTACACCTGGAATTTTTAAAAAAGATGAAAAATGGAGGGGCACACCTCCCCAAGCAACAGAACTCCTCCTGCTTCCCCATGCATGCAGTCACCTCACAGTCATACATTCATTCATATTTTTCACATTTTTATACTACCCTTCTTCCATATAAACATCAGAGCACCCAGTCCAAAAAGCACATTCACATGCAGAACCAAGGGAGGGAAGAGGGGGAGGGGGAAGATCTCTATCTGTTCATCAAAGCACCCTGTCCAAAAAACACATTCACACGCTGAACCAAGGTGGGGTGTGTGGGAAGGAAAGGAAGCTCCTTACAAATAGAGGAGCCACTCCAAAATCAATTAGGGTGTTTTTTGGGGGGGGGAGCTCCTTACAAACAATCTAAACTCACTATTGGAACCAAGTGGGGACGACGACGTAGAGTTCCTTACAAATGGAGCAACCACTCCAAAATCACTGTTAGAACTGGGTGGGGGAAGCCCCTTACAGACGGAGCACCCAATTAATAATCATTATTAGAACCAACGGAGTGGGGAGAGGGAGGAAAGATTTCCTTACCAAAAAACGGGGCAAACACTACCTTTGATGCAGCTCCCTCAAGAGCAGAGGCACTAGGGCGGAAAACTGAGCGTTATACCTTTGCAGTAGCACTCATGGTCTCAATACAGCCGCCTCTGCAAGTGCATCCCTGCAAGGTCTCCTTCCTGGCTTCTCTGCAAGCCTCGTTCCAACCCACGTGGTGCTCCTGGGAGCCCTGCAGTTGCAGGAGAGCTCTGGAGGTCTGCCTGTGCTCTGGGAGCCGAGAGGGGCGGGGCTTGGCCAGGTCTGCAGTCTCTCGCTCTCCCGGTTGCGCGGGAGATCTGAAAGCCTTGTTGCCCCCCTAAAGCTTGTAGCCCAGTGCAATTGCAGGCCCCTGTACTTCTTTAGCTATGCCCCTGAGATGAAGTGGGAAAAAGGATGGCCAGGGCATTACTTACAGCTCGTGCATTGCAGCCTCATGCTTATTCATTTTTGTAATGCTAAATAGCATTGGGAGGTGATCTGGATTTGGACCCTGGTGCTGGGAGTGGGGGGAGGAACTTGACCCTGCAGGGATTCTGACCTTGGCACCAGGGAGAACTTCCTTGCCTTTGCCTTGTTTCCTCTGATAAGGGTCACAGGTGGATTGAAGTCTTAAATACTTCCTCACAGGCTGCCCCTCCTGGACCCACCTCCCTGCCTGAAGAGTCTCCTGACATGGACATTTGGCTTCCTCTGGGCCATATTCTGCCTTGCTCAGAATTCAGGGCTCAGGAGGATGGCCTGCAGGGGCTGGCAATTCAGACCACCCTGGACACTACCCTGCTAATGGGGCAAAGAGGAAAGGCAGGATACGAATGAATGAATGAATGAATGAATGAATGAATGAATGAATGAATGAATGAATGAATGAATAGTAGTTGTCTTGATATAGAGAAAACAATAGACTGTTGACATCATTGTGGGACCACAAATCCATAAGGGTGAGGCTTTTTATTCTCCACGGAATCACTGGAGGAGGAGGAGGGTGTCCATGTTTCTTGACTGCTTGGCCAACATGCATGTTTGCTTTCTCTCTTTGGCCTTCTCTGTCTTGAGAGCACGAGAAAGGTTGGAGGGACTCTCCCTTTTGTAAGTTCTATATTTTCCCGTAATTTTAAACTGGAACTCCCAAAATATGAATCAAAGCATAGATGGGGTTGCTAGAAACCCCCAGAATGCAGAAAGACAACGTTGTCTCTGGAATTTAAGCCAGAGAGAAAATAAATAGTAATATCAGAAAAGGGATTTGTTTTTTCAATTGAAGATGTAGGAATCCCACCACGTTAGCAGATTGTATCTACAAGGTAAGCCTATTGTATTGCCACCACATGTAACAAGGTTGTATCAGATTCCTTATTGCTACTTCCAAGTCCATAACCATGTTGGGGTCAAGAATAAAACCACTTTGGAGGGAACGGATTCATTCATACTGGAGCTACGTGGTCTGACTCTGTCGGACAGCTGCTCCAGTGACTGCATTGGCCACCTTTTTGTTTCCAGTCCCAATTCAAAGTGCTGGTATTGTCCTTCAAAGCCTGTGTCCAGATCTGAGGGACCACCTTCTCCCATTCATTCTGGCCTACCCTCTTTGGTCATTTGAGGTGGTGGCTCTCCTTCAAGTGCCACCTCTGTCCCAAGTCAGAGGGAGAGCAGTTGGGGCGAGCCTTTATGTAGAGGTTCCACAACCATGGAATTCTCTTTTGGAGAAATTAAGAACTACCCCCTGCCTTATGGCTTTTTGGTATGTTCCCAAAAGCTGCTTGGAGGATTGTGTGCTCCCTCCATGATGATGGTGATGGTGATGGCACTCACAATAGTTCCTCTCTGGCAATAGCAATGGATCTAAATTCAATCGAATTCCTACAGCAGTGGTCAGCAATTTGATCGTATGGGCGTCTGAAAATCCCTGGCACTGTTCACCTGCGCCCGTGTGATCTGCACCCGTTGTCTTGGCCTGCATGTATCATATCTACAGTAGTTGGGTAACCTGTGAAACGTGGGCTGCAGGCCTCGAATTGGCCTGCTGCCTGCTGCCTGTCCATTCCTGCCCTGCAGCACAGAGCATTTGAATGTTCAAAGTCAGCAAATAGGATGCAAACAACTGGCTCAGGATAGTATTCTTCAGCTGGGAGAAAACGATTTGACTGCAAAAGTGTTACGTACATAACGAATGGACCCTCAGGCTGCCACTGCTCCTTCGGCACCTAATAGAAAAATAGTGAGCTACAGAGAATGTGTTCATTGTTTGGGACAGTCAGTCCAATATCCTCTGACTTACAAGCTCCGTTGTATGGCACAGTTTCCATTTGATCCCTCAAAGAACAATCCACTGTTGTGTTTTCCTTTCCCTATCTGGGAGCACAAATGGAATTGTTTGTGTCTCTTCTCGGGATTCACATAGGAAGCTGACCTCTCACACTCAAGCAGCTCTAGGGAAATTTAATTAGCGCGCTGGCAGTCAGTAAAAAATCAGAACATTTCAATTTCGATGTTAAAATCCCGTTGCAATTGGAGCCTTTAATGCTCTGGTGTTTGAGACAAACAGACTGTAGTAAAGGGGAGGGACAAGTGAGAAAGAGAGTCGAGGTGCCCCAGCTCAAAACTCATGTTGAAGTGGAGACAGCTCCTCTTTGACTTCAGAGTGGGAACGAGGATGACCCTTTCATTCACCCAGTTTTCTGTGGCTGTATTTTAAACCTTAGCAAGAGCCAGTGCAAACATGCTGTAAAGCACATTTGTGGCACTGCGGAAGTAGGCAGCACCGAAGAGAAGGTCTGAGCTCTCCCACCAGCATCGCAGTCAGATTCACGGCCACCAGCCAAGGTGAGTTCTGTGCCTAGTGGTGCAGGGGGAGGGTGGCAGGATGAGGTGGGGAGGGGTGTAACAGAGAAGGGTGGGTGGGGAGGGGTGGGATAGGCCCCAGAAAGAGGCATGTTCAGCAGAGAAGTCCGCCGTATTCTAACCTCCTTCCCAGGCCTGGAAGCCCAACATGGGGCTTCTTAGACTTGCACAAGCGCTTTAGCTAGTGCAGATCTAAGGAGCCCCATTGAGCAAACTGGTCAGTTTCCAACCTGGTCAGTTTCAGTGCTGGATACTGCATAAGCCATGTAGCCTTGCATTGGTTAGGATTGGGCTATCACTCACCCACACACTCAAGGGCACAATCCTAACCTGTAGTTAGGCCGGCACAGTTAGGCCAGCAAAGGTTGTCTGGCACAAGGGACACCATAAAGTGCATTTGGACCACTCTCAGAGTCAGAGAGGCCAACACATAGATGTGCGTCATCCTCCCTGACTCTGAGAGTGGTTCAAAAGCACTTCACAGTGTCCCTTGTGCGGGCCAAACTTTGCTGGCCTAATTGTGCCGGCCTAACTACAGGTTAGGATTGCGCTCTCTCTCTCTCTCTCTCTCTCTCTCTCTCTCTCTCTCTCTCTCACACACACACACACACACACACACACACACACACACACACACACACACACACACGACTGTTCCTCATGGTCACCTATTTCTCTGGTTCTTATGAATGATAAAAACTATTCACAACAAATGTTCTAAAGTACACTGATTTTTGTTTGTTTTGGGCTTGCCATTTACTCTTGTTTATCTCCAGGAGAACATCTTTGAACCTTTGTGGGGAGTGTCTGAAGCATGAGAAAACACTTCTGGTGTTCAGTGTGTTCATTTAATCTTTGCTGTTGTTTTTAAATAATTCTTGGGTCCAGCACCAGTTCAGACCCTAATTGCAAAAGGATTTTGGTCTCTTTGAACACCTTTTGAACTGGCTCGGATACATTTCATGCAGAAGAATACTGAACTCTCTTGCTTGCAGTGTAACTCAGTGAAACTATTGCCATGATTAATATTGTGGAAAAAAATATTTGTCCATTTTTTAAAAAAATTTTTACTACCAAAACAAAAAAAAGTTTAGAAAGAGGAAATCAAAATATGAATCATCCAATTACAGGTTGAGTCATTTGCTGTTGAACCACTGAGTCTATACCAAGCTTTTTTTGTGTTCAGGGGTTTGGATTCAGTTCAAGGCAATTGGGAGATTTTTGGTTTTGGTTCAGTTCCAGTTCACCAGGAAACTCTCACTGAACCAGTTCTTGGGTTTGCTTTTGAGTTTGCTTCAACTGCCTCCCTTCCCCGCTCTCAAATCTCACCCCCAAAGTCAGAATGTTGTCCACTGATTGGGAACAGAGCCTAATAGCCCAATCCTATGCAGGTGTACTCAGAAGTAAGTCCCATTGTGTTCAATGGGGCCTACTCGCAGGAAAATGTGCATAGGATTTTAGCCTAAAATTGTATACTAGGCTCAACACCTATAGGCAGCGGCGTCATGCAGCCGGAACACTGGGCGGGAGGAACGGGTGAGTGGCAGCCCACCTGTTGCGTACCGCTCCGTTTCGCCGTCTTCCCCACTGCTCACTGCTCAGCGGCTGCTGCTCACCCGTTCCTCCCGCCCAGCATTCCGGCTGCATGACGCCGCTGCCTATAGGTGTCAACACCCATGGCCATCAGATGAAACTGATGAAGAGGCTGCATTAGAGGCTTCCATGTCATGACACCTGGCTGTAGCATCACCACCTGGCACTAATATACTGGGTAACGTGGGTGGGGCCAGGAACATGGGTAATTAATATTACTATATTAATTAATATCCATATACATCTATTTTTTATAAATCAATGAATTAATAAAATCAAAACATTGATTCTTAGTAAAGCATTTTACCTTCCACTTACCGCATCTTAAACAAATTATTGTGCTAACATATAACACAATCCTAAGCATGCCTACTCAAAAGGAATTCTGTTGATTTTAGTGGGACTTGAAACACCCACTTACCTGCAAGTGTTATATAATTGTAGCATTAGACATTTCAAATTCCTGCCAAATCTTTGCTGACCATTCTTTGAGAGAAAGGGCAATTTTAACAATTTTAATCATCATCCATTTGCATTTTAAACTTTTTATGTTTTATGTATTATTAAGGATTTAACTTTTCTCCAAAACTGTTTAACATTCTGTTCGTCCATCCTGAGTTTGGCCTTGATCAAAAGTGGAGACACCGAAATAAGAAATGTAAATAAATGTGAGAAATGTAGAATTAGTGTATTTTCCAAGACAGTATTATCTAAAGCTTTTTCCATTCATTTTCTGGATCAAAGGGACTTTAATGAATAGCTATGCCTTTAGATAAATAACCAGATCTCAGTTTAACCCACCAGTTTGATTGATGTGTTCAGTTCCCTTATAGAATGAATACAAGCTGTGTGTAGGTAAAGTGCTCTCATTAAATCAGTGGCTGTATGCGGAGACCTCACAGTATTGTAGTTCTGTTTCATTTCAAAACATGTTATAAGAATTAACCTAAAATTGTCTGGGAGCACAGAAGGGATAAGTTTAGTCACCTTTTTCTTGAATTGACGGTTGATTTCCTTAGAAATGTCTGCAATTACTCAGCTCTACCAATAGGTGGTGCTCACAGTTCCTAAGAAGTGGTGCCACTCAAGTTACTATTAACAAACCAGGCAAAAGAACAATGTTGAAACGAATCTGAGGCATATCAATTGTACAACTTCAGTGGATTGTTGGGTGCTATTTGAAGAACTTCATGCCAATGGCTTGGTACTTTCCCCCCCCTTTTTTTTTTGTTCTTGTGTCTAGCAAATTTTGTTAACGGATAATTTAACCAGATCTTGAGTAGATAGGATGGTCTTATTATTGACGTCTGCTTATTTATTACAGGTAGATTATCTGGATATCTGAAATCCAGGCATTTTTGTCCAAGCGTTTTTCTGTCGTGTGAAGGTCTTGTGCTCATTCCCACGTACAGGCTGTAAATTCTGTTCTCTGCTCTGTGGTATGTGCCTATACAGACATTGTTGTAAAATGCCAGAGGCCAGCAGATACCCAACTGGATAACAGTGAAAAGAGCAAGAAGAAGCATTTCTAATTATATTTATGCAATTATTCCAAAATCCAGACAAATCTGAAATCCAGACACCAAACCCGTCCCAAACAGTCCAGATGGGATATTCAACCTGTAATAGAAATTGCCACTGCATTTCAAAAAATTGAAACATTTCTACAAGGCTCGTCTACCTTCTACAGATGTACCTTTATTGTACATATGGTGGCCATGTTCTTTTCTTGTATAGCATGCAAATAGCATGCTGATGCAAGCCAAGGCACATCATTGGATAATAGACTCTTTCCCCCCCACCCAAAGAGCCTTCCATCCACCTGGCAGGGACAGTTGACGCCGGGACCTCTTCCCCCAGTGTCCACTGGGTTCAGAGGCTCAGTGCTGACTGGCGCTGGCCCCTCTGCTGGTTCTGAACGTCTCCCATTGATGGGAAAGTGCCTTACAGCACTTTTGCAACACCCACACCTGCAGTGCAAGCCCCCTGCAAGTCCCTGAGAGCTCAGGATGGGGCTCTAAGGAATCAACAAATGAGTAGGCAGGGGGAGGGCATCTGCAGGGCCGGCCTTAAGCCAATGTGACCAATGTCGTCACATTGGGCCCTGCATTGGGGGGGGGCACATTTGCACCAGCACAGTGAGTATATTTCCCGCTGCTGCAGCCACGATCTCTATGGGGTGTATTTTAGTGGGGCGAGCAGAGCAGCTTTCCCTTGGTCCCTCCCACCTGCTCCTGCCTCCCAACTGCCCAAAATGGGCTTCCTGGAAGCAGTTGGCGGTGATGTCATCATGTCATATGATGCATGGCACTACAAATGCTTTTCTTGATGAGTAGGGGGGGTCCTGCAGGGAGAGTGGGGGCCCATGGGAATGCCCTGCATTGGGCCCCGCGACTCCTGAGCCAGCCCTGGGCATATGCAGCTAGGTGCAAGGCTTGTTCATGTCCTCCAAACTGTGGTTTCCGGTATGCATTACATCTGAATGAGAACACAAAATCAGAAGCCAATCTTAGCGGCTCTTCCAGTGTCCCAACCAAATGCTCTGAGTGTAAAGGCATCTCTTGCTGGAACAAACATAAATTGTTTGTTCCCTTCCCTTACGAGGAAAGGTTACAGCATTTGGGGCTCTTCAGTCTAGAAAAAAGGCGCCTGCAGGGGGACATGATTGAGACATACAAAATTATGCATGGAGTGGATAATGCAGACGAAGGGAATCTCTTTTCTTTCTCACACAATACCAGAACCAGGGGACATCCTCTAAAACTGAGTGTTAGGAGAATTAGAACAAACAAAAGGAAGTATTTATTTACCCAGCATGTAATTAGAATGTGGAACTCCTTGCCGCGAGATGTGGTGATGGCATTGGGCCTGGATGCCTTTAAAAGGGGATTGGATAAATTTATGGAGGAAAACTCCATTACAGGTTACAAGCTATGATGGGTATGTCCAGTCTGAGATTAGCTGGTCGCTCATCATGAGGGCCGGGTAGGAATTTTTTTCTGTCATCCAAATTGGCCAAGTATGGATGGCAATTTTTTTGCCTACCCCAGACTGGCGAGGGAGGGATGGGTGTTCAGTAGGTTACATGATTTACATTGTGCTTAATAAAGTTAAACCCCAACCTCGGTCTGGTGTCTTCCTTGGGGGTGGTGCAAGGGTAATAATAATCTACTTTAAAATGCCAGATGCAGGGGACACATCAGGACACAAGTATTTGATTGTCTCATGTGCTCCCTGAGGCATCTGGTGGGCCACTGTGAGATAGAGGAAGCTGGACTAGATGGGCCTTTGGCCTGATCCAGCAAGGCTTTTTCTTATGTTCTTATGAACTTTTGACTCAAAGTGGTCCTTTTCAAAGCTTTTGGTGTACAAAGCTTTTGGGACTGTTTATGTACTGCAGCGCACACACTAGAATAACATTACCTCATCCTTTGGGCTTGACCTGTGGCACTGTGGTCAAATGGACCATCCACCACCACCACGGACTACATAATGCTGAATTCATCCAATGAAAGATGTCACTAAATGTCTCCTGGTTTATATGGCAAAGAGAAGTCCGACTGAAAACCAAAGGAAAGAGGAAAGTCAAACAAACCACAGGAAATGAGGGAAAGGTGGTGAGCAGAACACAGCAGTTCAAATAGATAAAACCCCACAATGCCAGAAAATGGGTGTCATACATTCCTGGCATCAGCCCGCAACTGTCTCCAGCACAGCAGTCTCCAACAGTAGCCCTAACAGACTCCACTGTAATCAGAGGGTTTGCTAGTTAGCTCTCTCAGAACATAAGAAAAGCCTTACTGCATCAGGCCAAAGGCCCAACTAGTCCGGCTTCCTGTATCTCACAATGGGTCACCAGATGCCTCAGGGAGCACGCAAGACCACCCAATACTTGTATCTCACTGCCATTCCCCTGCATCTGGCATTCTGAGGTAAATTTCTGAGGTAAATTTCTGAGGGAAATATGAGGTAAATAAAACGGAATAATCTAAGAAGAGCCTTGCTGCATCAGGCCAAAGGCCCAACTAGTCCAGCTTCCTGTATCTCACAATGGGCCACCAGATGCCTCAGGGAGCATGCAAGGCAACCAGATACTTATGCTGCTACTCCTCTGCATCTGGCATTCTATTACCCTTGCACCACCCTCAAGGAAGACACCAGAATGAGGTTGGGCTTTAACTTTATTAAACACAAGTGTAAACCTACTGAACACCTGTCCCTCCTTCCTCAGTCTGGGGTAGGCAACAAAGCTGGAATATCACGCATCTCTCCCCCAGCCCAATGAAATCAGCTGAGACTTCACTGGGCATGATGTGACCCCCCTCATGTTGCTAGCTCAAGGCTGTCCATGGGCTTGAGCAGGGGTGTCAAACATAAGGCCTGAGGGCCAGATGCAGCCTGCAGAAGCTTTTTTCCAGCCCTCCGGGACTCTCAGCACCACCATCAACTAGAGCAGCTCCTGAGCTGTTCTGAGGTGTCACTGCTGAAAGGGCAGCCCACATGCTAATTGGCCTCTCCCATATCTTGAAAATATTATCAAGATGTGCACATATTCTCTTCTGTTATTTGCAGCTGAATTTCTAAGTGAGGAAAAAAAAACAGGCTTCTTTCTGGCCATCATCTACTTAATGACATCACTTCCTGCTTAATGATATCAGTTTCATCCCTCAGTAGACATTGCGAATGCTGTTTGGCCCACTGTATGAAATGAGTTTGGCAGCCCTGGGCTTGAGCCTTGTTGGCAGCCCTGGGCTTGAGCCTTGTTGCTTCTGCATCGTGTCTCTGTCTGCATTTTGTCCACCCCTGATTAAGGAGAAGGTGAGGAGTGTAAGGTGCCTCCTACAGTCGGTCACAACTAGACCATTCGGTCGTGGGGAAACCTTTACCTTTTAAGGATGGAGGAGCTGAACCAAGCATGACCTGCTACTTCCACACCACGTATTTGTGCCCAAACTATGCTGGGTGTTGTAACTTGTCCTCTGCTTTCATGGCCTGCAATAAGATTCTGACTATGTGAAACATGTCACAATGCAGCTGATTAAACGTGCCGAATTAATGATGCTTATAAAGAAATATTAATAGCCTTGGTTGCTATGAAAATATTTTATGACATTTTATTTTATGTCATGGGAGGTAGACCAAGAATAAAAAAATTATATTTAATGCAGTGATGGCTGTCCAGATTCTGCCCTTCCTCACTTTTATTGCAAACTATTACCTTTTCTAATTAATTATTGGCAAGCTAGCATTGCAGCTCATATAATTTGAGGGCTTGAAAGGCGCTCCATGGTCATCTAGTTGAAAGAGCTCCATTTCACCATGGAAAAGGTGTACCCAAAGGTTTAATCAATAGAGTGCAGCATACAGATTCTTAGGATAGTGTTTCATAAGCAGAATCAAGGTGCTCTGGCCTGCCCAGGAAATCCAGATGACATTTCCATTTATCCCTAATGTACTGTACTCTTTGAGTTTTAATTAAAGCTGGTCTGAAATTCCCCCCCCCCACACACACACACACTTGCAGCTTGCTTTCCCATACACAAAGTAGGGGCACTTTGGTAACCTGTAGGGGTTGATTGCCGGGTGGAGGGCAAAGCAAAACTCACAGGGATTCCTTCTGGCTTCTTCCATCTGTTGGCTGCCATTTTGCTGTACCCAGAACCAAGGGCAGTCTAAGCAGATTCACTGCCAGCAGCCCTCCCAAATGTGAGGGCACTACCATCCAAGATGCCAGAACCTTCCGCTAGCCACACATCCAACACACATTCGGGACTATGCCTTGTAATGTGTTAGCTCATTAGTCAGTAGCATTGCTAGAGGGTGGGCATGGCGCTAACTTTTGCAAAGCGCCTTACCTTGCTGTGTAAATCGCTCCTCTTGTAGCGAATGCAACAGCAGAGCAACAACCTCCTTGTTGCTTCCACTGTCCAGAATGTCTATGATGGGTGAAGGAGAGGAGTGGTTTACATGGCAAATTAAGCACCTTCCAAAACATAGTACCCCACCCATCCTCTAGGGATGCTGCTCTCATTGCTCCATCCTCACCAGTGTTGTCTACACTGATTACCAGACAAGGGTTTTCTGCAGCCTTACCTGAAGATGCCAGGATTTGAACCCAGGACCTTTTGCTCTTCAGCAGCTATGAGTTGACCTAGAGGCTCCTTCAGGGGCATAGTGTGCCTTGCCCACACCAGGGGCAAGGCATGTGTTGCACCCCCCCCCAGAGGCATACTGGGGCATAACTGAGCCACATGATGTCATGACATCGTGACGTCAGAACGTTTGCTCCTGTGGATGGCGCTTGGGCAAAATTGCCAGACCGCAGGCTGCAGCCAAACCTGATGACGGGCACCTCACTGCCTACCCAAGTCGGGAACACAGGGAGGCATGCATGGGGCTCCTGATTCTTAGGGGCGCAAAATTTTGCCCCTGGGATAATGGCCTCCTTGGTCCTCTACACACTATGCCTCTAGGCCCCTTCATGGCTACAATCAGAGAGGGGGGGGGGTCTTGGAAGGAAGAGCCACTGCAATTGATACTTATTTCCAAATGGTATCGGTAAAATCAGGCTGCAAATCCCATTAATTTCTGTAAGATTTAATTGACACTACGTGATCTATAGGCCTTGTGAGCCAACCTATACAGGACTCAATAAGTTCATGATTTTAATGTGCTGCCATGGTGGCAAAAATCTCACTGTAATAACCAAACCGGCTAGCAGTGAGAGGAAAACAAATAAATCTGGGAGCCTCGAATCAATAAGGACAACACTTACTCCCATCAGTAGTTTGGTATTTTCATTATAGTAATAACATTTTATTACACATTTTGCCATTTCTCCCCCTTCCAAAATTTGAAAACATTTATGGATTGTATCTCTGCTTTTAAACCTTCCGGTAATGCTGAATCACAGAGAAACAAGATCTCTGTTTCAGATACAACTCACATCCGAATCCACTCACAGAACACTGCCAAGTAGCAAGGGTTATCTCCACCACTTGCAAAATCTGTTTCTACTTTGAGAGTTTGAATTTATTGTTCTGTCGGTCTGTTCCTCCCACGGTTCAGTTTAGAGGGCCGTGCTGTGCACGGGAGAAAAGCCTCCTTTTCATTTCCCCTGGACGTCTGCAGGTGGACTGTGTCTTCTACCTCCAGCCCTGTTGGAATGGGATGGCCCTCCATTCAAAAACATCAGCTGTGCAAGCTCTTCTCCTGATACATGACCTCCGCGCAGCTGAGATTCAAGTAAGGATGGCTTCTCTGGCAACCCTTTCTGGGCTTGGAGGTGGCAGCTGCCTGTTGTCATCTTTTCCCCCTCCAAGAGAAAGGAAGGATGAAGTGTGACCAAAATGAGGAGCTGGCAGACTTTCTCCGCTCCAGAACAACTGATTGACTTTTCAGCACAGTTTTGGGTGAGGAGCTCTAATCAGAAACACAAAGCCGGCCTTCTGTATCCCATTCTGAATGTTAAACAAGTGCTGAAAATAGAAACAGGACTTAACCTTGTTTTCATTAACAACTTTTTTCCCCCCAGATATGATCTAAGAAACAAAATATGGAAATGAGGTGTGTTGGGGGGGGCAGAGAAGCAGGCCTGCAGGCAGACAGACACACAGAGAGAAATTCACATCTGATTCTTGGTAGATCTCACTACACTCAAGCATGGCTGGAGTTGCATTGGTGCCAACTGCTTCGGCCGTTTGTTCCTTCGCAATCTTTGGCAGGGCCTTCCTTACACAGCTTTTTGTGTATTTTTTCCAGCAGTGGTTTCCAAATGCAGATTTTTTTTCCCCATTCCTGTCCCTCCCTCTCAGTTTTGCAGCCAGGCAAGGAGGGAAGCTCCTTAAATTTAGGTTAATAAATTTAACCTGCTCCTCAGCCCTAGAGCTTGTCCACTAATTAAGGCAGCAAAGTGTCATCGCCTGGTCTTGTGTGAGTTGCATTTCATCTTTTCCTGATGATATCGCTGGAGACTGGAGCACGGCTGGCTTTAAGCCAATGAAGTGTATGTCGTCACATTGGGCCCCACACTTTTGGCAGGGGCCCACACTGGCGTGATGAGTTGCTTGCTTGCTACTGCAGCCAGGATCTCTGTGGGCTGTAAGTCAGTGGGGCGAGTGGAGCAGCTGCTCATTGGATCGCCCCATCTGGCCCTGCCTCCAAATGGCCCAAAATGGGCCTCTTGGAAGCAGCTGGCAGTGACGTCATCATGTCATCACCAACTATTTCCAGGTGTTGCACTTTCCGTAAGTGCTCTTCTCGCCATGGCAGCATGGTGTGGTGGGGGAACTTGGGAATGCCCCCACATTGGGCCCCACCATTCCTTGGGCTAACCCTGGGCTAGAAATGCTGCCGTAGAGCACAATCCTAACCTGGAGTTAAGCAGGCACAGTTAGGCCAGCAAAGTTTGGCCGGAACAAGAGACATAGTAATGCACGTTTGGACCACTCTCAGAGTTGGGGAGGATTGTGTGCTGGCCTCTCTGACTCCAAACATGGTTCATGGTGTCCCTTGTGCCGGCCAAACTTTGCTACCCTAACTGTGCCGGCCTAACTCCAGGTTAGGATTGCACTCTCAGTTACAGGAGCTGAAGCAAACTTGCCACCACACAAAACTCTTCCTTGGCCTTCATGATTAGGGAACTGGACACTTGAAGAATATCACAATGGCCAAATGGGTTCACAGGTTAAGAGGAATCTTTAAAATGTTGTCCTATTTAGCAGGGGGAAAGCCACTGTCTCTCTTCACCTCAGCATCTCATTTTTTTTCCAGTGGCTGCTGGTTTTTTGTTTTTTTTTGCATCTTTTTTAGCTTGTAAACTCTGCGAGGACAGGGTACCATATATTGGTTTATTTTGGGTATGTAACCCCCTTTTTAAACTATTGCATTCACAGTATTACCGCAGCTGCAGCATCCTATCCCCTACTCCTAGGATTCAGAGGCCTACACAGGTCTCTGCCGCAGAGCTGAGGAGACCCATAGGGGCTGCTTGGGCCTGACACAGGGTAAGGGAACTGATGTTTCTTTCCCCTAAGGCAGTGATGGCGAACCTATGACACGTGTGTCAAAGGTGACACACCACAACATTTGGGGTGACACACCAGTGTTCACCAACACCTGACAAAAATTGACCTTATTTTACTTATTTTTGCAATTATTTTATGTTTCTTTATAGTAAGGTGACCAACTGTCCTCCTTTAGGGAGGACAGTCCTCCTTTTGTAAGTTCTGTCCTCCCTTGAAAAGTGTCGCTTCATGTCCTCCTTTTCAATATTTGAAGACTAATCTGTAAATCTCCGTATTCGATCGATGCCGATCCATTCCGTTGCGTGTGATGTGACGTATTTGTATTTGACATAATTCGTCAAAGCTTGGTGTAAAGAGCAAACAAGAAAAAACTAGGCCCTGGCTTGACTTTATTTTGAAAGAATTGTAACACAAGTAGGATTGAGAGAGCTTATTTCATTGGTTGTTTGGAAAAGGTGTGAAGTGATAGCTGGGTTCAGGAATGCAAGCTATTCAGAAAGGTTACATGTAGCTAGTGCTAAAAACAGGAGATGGCCCCTTTACCCTGATAGGCTAATTGATTGAGCCTGAGGTGTGTGGCCCACAACCAGCATCAAGACCTTCCAAACTGCAAGACTCCTCCAGATCATCCTCCAAGAAGATCATCAGACCTGATAAAGCTTGCAAACCTGCAGACTTCCCTTTGCAAGACTGGAATTGCTGTTTGAGGAACAAGGTGAACAACTAGGGCCTAGTCAGTGATAGGAGCCTAGTTTTCTTTGTTTTAACCCTTGTTTTAACAATTGTAACCCTTGTTTATCAAGGGTTTAGCTTTGGTTGTCTTTGGAACCAGATAAGATTCAGTGGCTAAAGTGGCACGCTTACCAAATTTTAAGTTACTCATTGGAAAAAGTCCCTGTAGTTGGGACTTGTTTAGCCTGGGGAATTTAAGGTAAAGAGGAAGTATTCTTAACTTTGGGCCCAGACTAGTAGCAGTGGTTGTGAGCCTTGTTGTGCTTAAGGTCACACGCTGCTGAAAAAATCACAGACCCATAGGGGCCCGGAACTGATTAGAGGGCATATGAGCCTGTGATTTACACTCGGTACAGTGCGGCGAGACGCCATTATGAGATGCATGCGCTCCGCACGGGAGACCTTAAGGGAGCGCGTGTCCTCCTTTTTGTTGTAAAAAAGTTGGTCACCTTATTTATAGAATACAAACCACCACACGATTGGGCTGTATTTTTTGTTTAAATAAATGAACACAAAGAAGTGTTTCTCTTTTGTTTGGGAGGGAGATTGAAACACCAGCAGAGTCAAATTAAGCATTGTCCAAAGTTTTGACACACCAAGCCCAAAAGGTTTGCCATCACTGCCCTAAGGAGACCTCCAGCTGCCTCCTTGGCTCCACAGGATACAGTGGTGGCCATTTTGGCACTGCTGTACTTCAGGGCACTGGTCTGCGTAGGATCGGGCTGCCCTTGACCTATTCCAGAGGTTCCCAAATGCTTTAGCACTGGGACCCACTTTTTAAAATGACACTCTATCTATAGGGACCCACCTAAGTTTATGAGACTTTTAAAACGATTGTTTGACACAAACTTTGGCCTTGGGCCCCACTTACGTCCACTCAGCAAGTTGTACGAATATCGTGCTGAAGAATCTGACTAGTGCCAATAAGCCCTAAGCTGCTAATTAGGACTGAAAGCAATGACAAGCCAATAACCAAAGTGCTGGCAGGGGAAACCCTGCATCGGAAGAGGGGGCCATTGTACATTATGTACCTTGTTAAAAATATTATTACAATCAGAAGTCTGTTTGCTTTTTTTTTTTAAGCGTCATTTATCCTAAATAAGACTAAAAATACTTTGTTTCATATAACAAATATGTAACTGTTCAGAACATTAACAGAGACAGAATGATATAATTTCCTCTCATCTAAGTATAGAATTGATTCCAGTTTTTTTCCCCCGTGGCAAATAGCATGAATGAGGGATCTGGATTGGGATTGTGGTGAAGGGGTAGTAGGGTTAAAGGTCCCTCTCCTACCACAGTCCTGAACTAGGGGATACCCTGTTCCAAGGAAAATTAAAGCAAATCATGCTCAGAAAAATATTTATCATCCTATGTGAATGGACCTTGAGAGAACTTTGGATTCGGGTACCTATATTTTTGGTATGGGGACTGTGACATGATCTAGTTTTCCTAGAAAGCTCCTCTGTCCGTAGAGAATCACATTTCCCATTGCTTAAAATTTAAATAATAGGCCAGCAGTTTGAAACTTAGGGAAGCAAGACCCATTGAATTCAATGACTTTTTACATGAAGCTCATGATGTAAATTCTTGGGAGTTTGGGACTCGGAGATCCAGATTCAAATCCCTGCTCAGCCATGAAGCTTCCTTTCCTTGGGCCACTTAACTCACTATATTTTTTGGTTTGGTTTTGTATGACTGTTTTTACCTATTATTGTGTTGCACTGTACATTTTACTATGGAGTTTCGTATGCTGCCTTGGGCATTTGCTTCAGCATGGGAAAGGTGGGATATTAATTTTTTCAAATAAAATAAATAAAATTTCTCAGGCTCACCCACCTCTCAGGGTTGTTGTGAAGACAAGAGGAGGGATGGAACCATGTTTAAATAAATGAACCCTGAGCTCCCTGGAGGAAAGGCAGTATAAAAATGTGAAAAATAAATAAGGCAAGTGGTTGCATAATTGTCCTAGGCACCTATTGGCTAGTGTCAGTGCCATCGTGGAGAAATTCCTTTCTCCATTTCCTAGCCTGGCACTACTTTTGGATAGTACTTTATTACTCTTTCTTGAAATACAGCGCAATCATATTGTATAGAAATAATACTGTATATCAATGACTGCCATGTTCTTGAGGAACTTGAGTGTTTTTGAGGTTGTAGATAACTCTGGCTCTAGCAGGAAAGTTAAAATTTGTAATGTTTCTCAAAGAAGCTCAGGCCAAAGATTGATTGGGGAGCAAGCCACAATTCATTGTGAAAGCTGAAAGTGCCTCATTCAGAAGGTCCTAGGTGCAATCTCGAACATCATCAGTTAAAAGGATCAGCTGGAAGGTAATGAGAAAGATCTCTGCTTGAGAGTTTGGAGAGCTGTTTGCAACAGACAAAACGGCATAAATAGAAACCAACACTCTGGATCACTATAAAACTGCTTCCTATGTTCAACAGAATGCAAGAGGGGTAATCTCTATAGCTATAAAGCTATCTTATTATAATGAGGCATCTATTACTAGTTAGCTATTTAATAATGGCAGTTTCTGAAGTCTCTCACAGTGGTAGGTAGTTGACTGCTAGCTATCTTCTCAACTGTGCTTATATTAGGGTTATTCCACAAACCCCTTATGCATGTGCAACTATAGAGGAAACCTGACTGAAATGATGACCAAAGAACTGATTGTAGTTCCTGTTATTGCAATCTAAGTGTTGAACACTTCTGCAAACACAATATAAATGCAAAGCAGTTCTTATAGCTGAACTTCACGCGTGTCAGCATCATGTTATTGTACCTAGATTTCACACAAAAAATTGTTTAAAACAAATACTGGGGAATCTTTGAGAATGACATTTCCTCCTCCCACATCAAGACTCTGGAACTTCCTGGGATGTCTAATCATGCTCAGATACCAGTTAATTCTAACCTTGGCTACTTCTCTGTCCATTTTAGCCTGCCTACACAGTCTAGAGCACCCTTCAATGTTCTGTTGGTGTTGCACAAGGTGGTCACCATTAAATACCGCCACAGTACCATCAAGCCTTCTTTACAGATCAAGGGCAGAAGCATTCAGGAATGCTATTTAGCTCTTTTGGAAGGGTTCTGTATTTCAGGCGAGGGAAAACTGAGTGAGTGAGAGAGCAAGCACTTTTCCAGATTGACAGGACAATGCTATGTACGTTTACTCAGAAGGAAATCCAGCTAAGTTCAGTAAGGCTTACTCCCAAGTAAGACCCGATCCTATGCATCTACTCAGAAGTAAGTTCCATTATAGTTAATGGGGCATGAGGCTAGGATTGTAGCCTAAGTGCCTAAGATTGCAGCCTTTTAAAAATCTTTCCACCCGTTTTTTTCCCCCTAGCTCTATTAGGGTGAAATGGCTCTTCAGGTGCGGATTTAAATGTTTCTGTCGAGTGTGTTTATGTGGCTCTCTCGCATTGTATTGAGCCAGATGGTGCACTTCCTTCAAGCGCGGTGCAGCATTTCTTGGGACTGACATGTCCTGCGGCTAAAAATGTGATTGAAGCGTAATTTTTGTTTTTGTTATTAAAAGAAAGGTATTTCATATCCTTTCTTCCCAGTTGGGCGGCCTCGTTTTGGTTCCATACCTGCAGTTCAGATGTCCACAGATGTGTACAGTGTAGGATCTTCTAGTACACCCGACAGATGGTGTACACATCGAAAGCCTCGCACGATTGCCTACAACGCGCCCTCATCCTTGTGAAATGAAGGCAGTGAGTGCGTTATTAGGGATGCAATTAAAGATGCCTGGGTAACTCGTTACGCATCCTGGAGCGACGGGACGCGAAGCGACTGCCTGGGGAAAAGGCGTGGCGACATTTCGGATGCCCGGCTGAAGTGGCTTGCGAACGGCGTCCCGGCAGCACTCGAAACGTGCTGTCGCCTGCCCAGGAAGGAGCGAAGAAGCCTCGCTGTGAACCTCCGCTTGTCCATTGCGAGCGGATCGATCGGCTGCGGGGTCCGTCCATGGCTGTCCAGACGTGACCAGAAGGGACCTCGCTGCGCACAGGTAAAGGCGCAGAGGCTTCGAAGCCTTCCGAACGAAAGTGCTGGATGAGACCCTCTTCGGGGCGTTTTCAGCCCGCTGATCCTGCGGGAGATGGTTTTGCGGGGGGGGGCAGTCGCGTTCCTACCCCGCCGCAAAATTCTAAGTTTAGCAGGAACCTGAGCTCCTAGCCGCGAATGGAACCTCTCCGAACCGCGAATGGCTGTGCAGATGAGGGGCCATCTGTGAAGATGGAGCCGCTTTACCCAGGAGCTCAGGCTCCTGCAAAACTTAGCATTTTGGGGAGCCCCTTTAGGAACGCCACTGGAGGGGGGAACCCATCAGGGTCTGCATTCCGATCCTCTTCCAAGTCAGGGTTGCCTCTCACAGGTGCACCCGAACTGCGCGCCCAGTTGCATTCTTAAATCTGTTGCGTTTACTCTGGGCTGGCTGCCCTTCCCCCAGCGCGGGGAGGGGGAGGGGAACGAGCTCGGCCCCGATCCTGAAGCGCGGACCAGTCCTCGCCTCTCCTCCCCCCTCCTCTGCGTCCTCTTGACAGGCAACGCCGTGGCTTTCCAACCCGGAGCTGCCCGGGAAGCTGGATACGGCAATGGGAGGATGTTCGCAGGCTGAGCTGGCCAGTTGGGAAACATGAGAAGGCGCGGCTATTCACGTTCCCGGGCCCGGCAGCTCCTGCTTGGGCAATAAAGGCGAGCGGCCGCCGCGGTTACAGCTTGTGGTTAAAGAGCTCTCGGGAGCTGCGCGCGCTGAAAACGTGCGGCGGGAGCTGGGATGGGAGCAGGAGCCGCAGAGCAGGAGCCCAGCCCAGAGCAAGCAGCAGCCGCTCCACCAGCAGCAACCACCACTGCCCGCCTCAGGCGCCAGGTAAGGCCGCTGCCCGCGCTCCGGACGCGGGCCAGGTAGCTCGGGGGTGCCCGTGGGAAACGGCTGGTAGTGTCCCGCTGGGCCCGACCATGGCATAGGAGGAGGGCGGGGGGATAATGACACATTCGCCTCACGAGCACACATTAAGCCGCGGCTGGCGCGCCGTCGGGCGTCTCTTCGCTTCGTTTTCTCTTTCCCGCCTCCTTCCCACCCCCTCGGGTACTTTGTGGTTCTGCCCCAGTATTTAAAACGCCGCCGCCTTAAGGACAGCGGGCCCTTCTCGGCGTCCCCGGCGGGGCGCATGACATAGAGCGAAGCAGAGATTCTGGCGGCTGCGCAGCCTCTGCCAAGCGCAGGGAAGGCTGGGCGACCTGCCGGGAGTTGTGCTTGTATTCGTGGACATCGCGTTGCGTCCCCCCGCCTCTCGTCGGCGCTCGCCCGGGATAGGTGCGCTTTCGCGTGTTTCCCCAAAAAGGGGCGACAGTGGCGCGCGCTTGTGTGTGTTTGGTTCGGAGCTGGCACGGGAGGCTGCTCGCTCGTGACTGAGGCGCTTCCGACAGTGCCCCGCAGCAAGTGGCCGTGACCGGGCACTGGCAGCGTGCGCGCGTGTCTCACGTGGTGTTCTGCCCGCCATCCTCGCCACACGCGCTCTCGCCCTCCCCGGCAAGCCTGCTGGGAAAGTGCCGCCACGCGCGTGGACAGGGTCCCCGTCTCTGCGGGAGCTCGAGCGGCGCGTGTGTTTGTCCCGCGGAGAGGGAGGCGTTGGAGCCTCGAGGCGCTGCCCAGGTTCGCGAGCCGGATGGCGGTGCTGTAACCGCGTCGCCGCCTCGTGTTCGCGGCCGCGCTTCTCCTCCGGAGTGCGAAAAGAAGGGCCCGCGCTCCCTGCGGCCCCGAGTCTCCTGTGTGCACCCGCCCCCTTCCTCCCGGGCTCGCAGGGAGTACGGAGCACTTTGGAAAGAGGCCCCGTTTGGACACGTGTTCTCGTCACTGTCGTGTCGCGTGTTCACAAGACACGCGAAGCGTCGCCTGCCCGTTGCTGACGGGAGGCTAGTGTGGGCCAGAAGAGCGGCTTCGTGGGGGCCGGGGCTGAGATTTGCCCTCTGCGGCTTGCCAGGCGAGTCTTCGTGGGGGAGTATTTTAAGAGGCTGTATTTTAATGCAGTTTCGCTAACGGGCTTCAAACGAACACCAGACTCTCCCCTCCTTTATTTTTTCCTCCTCTGACACCCCCGTTCAGGTGATACAAGACAGATCCCCCCTCCCTTAGAGGGCATCCCTGTGGGGATTGCTCCACCACCGCAGGCGTGAGCTCCGTTGAAGTAAAACTGGCCTGACACGGATCTTCCCTGTGGGGTGAGCCGTGGGTGCTACGGAGAAGCGGTGGTAGGCTGCCGCGGGCGCGAGAGGGACTGAGGCCGGCTTGCCCAACAGCGAGGTAGGCGGAGAAGCGCAAAGCGAAAGCAAAATCCCCTTCGGAACCTTTTCTGCCGTGCTCGCGCTAGCTGATGGGTGGCCGGCAAAAGAGAGGGTCAGTTCAGCGAAACGCAAACCAACCTATCCGAAGGCGCATAAAGACACGCTTGTGTGTGCGCGCGCAACCCTGCGTACACCCGCCCAGGGACTCGCCAGGCAGCGCGGAGTATCCCGCGGCCCCCTCGACGCGCTGCCTCGGAAGTCCGCCCGAGGCGGGATGTGTGTTTGGCATCGCAGCCCCGCGGGGCGAGCCAGGGAGCGTCTGAACGACATCCTCGCAAATATTGACCGTGGCTCTCCCTGGACTGGCAGCCCGGAGCTGCCCGAGCGCTCGCCTTCGCGGCTGGCTGCGAACGAAACGCCCTGCCGGGGGAGCCGGACGGTAGCTACTGCCGGAGGAGGCGAGGCGAGGGGTCAGCTCTGCTCCGCGAAGCGGCAGCGGCGGCCTCGCGGCAGCCGCTGATTGATTGGATGCCGCCCGAGCTGCGATGCTCTGGCCCCGCCCGCCTCGCTCGGCCGGCAGGCAAAAGGGCCCGGCCGGTGCCAAGACCGGCCAGCCGCCAGCGGCTACCTTCAAGACCGAGCCGCGGCCTCCGCGTGTGCGTCGGGGGGCGGGGCACGAGGCCAGCGCAGAGCCGTGGGCCAAACGGGGGCAGGCGGGAGACGGGCAGCCCCGCGCCCAGGGGAGGCAGGAGCCCTGCGGGCAGAGCGGGACGCGGCGTCGAGGCCGCCACACCGGGAGCGCCGCTTCCCGCCCACTTCAGCCCGCCTGCGCAGCGCCGGGAGATCGTCGACGCCGAATCGTCTTCTCCACAGATGGGCTGAGAAGGGGGGCTGACGGGCGGCCTAGCGAGAAAGGCTGCCCGCCCTGTCTCCGAGGGGTCCACACGCCCATCTCCTCGAGGCTCCTCGTTTTGTAGGAGGCCCGGCCGTGGTGTTCTCGAAGGCTTAGGGGAGTCTCGGTCAGGCCTCAGGTTTATAGCTGAAGACTGAGGTCCGGGCCTGCTTCGTCTAGCAGACAAGCGGGGCGTGTGTGCAATTTTCGGGGGTCTATCAAAGGAGGCGTCTTGGTCTCTTCTCTCCCCCTTTTCTTCAGTCCTGGCACTGGAGGCGGACCTCCCCCCCCCCCACCTAGATCGACTCAAAAGACATTTTACTCCTTCAATATGACACGACCAGCTCGGCTTTGGAAGATATGGGAATAACAAGAGTGCCTCTGAGCATACTCAGTCCAACTGTCATGTGGCCGGAAATAGAGAGGACGGGCTTCCAGGTTTGAACCCAGCAGCCCATCTCACTTCAGAGATGACATACCACGTGTCTTTTACAAGAACATGTTTTCCTAAATAAGATTTATTGTATCGTGTGAACGTTAATGTGGAATAAATCACGCAAAAAAAAAAACCAAGATACATAATACAGGTTTCCTATTCTTATCAACCTCCTTTACGAAAAGCCAGGAACGTGCACCTTTTAAACCTCTGATGGGTATGTTTGTGACTTTGGTTAACAAAAGATGATTTGCATTATAGCAGGAGCTAAGAAAATCCAACGTAAACCTCAGTGCAAGCTTTTTCACATATTACACATAGCGCAGTGGTTTGTTTTTCCAGGTCTGTAGCTCCAGTTTCATTGCATTTCCATTTAAGGTTGACGTTGCCCCGCATATGCCACCACGCAGCAGCAATGTTTCATGCGGGTGGTTCTGGTTTTGGTGCTTCAAAACGGTTTGGGCTTAAACACTTCGTTCTACGCAGCCCTGTTAACTCTTGTCCCTTCCGGTTTCAATTCGATGTGAGCCAGGACCACACGTTCACACGCACCCGCAGAAAGGTTTTACAGATGACCAAAGCCTCAAAGAGCGCCAGGAAAGGAACAATCTGGTTTAAGCGATTAAAAAAAAAAGTATTGCCTTGTAAGTCTCAAGCACACTGCCGGGGTTATATTAGTAGGAATCCTGCAAAGGCTTGTCCCTTCCGGGGACGGGTTGCTGCTTCGTTCCTTGGCTGACCGTAAGAGCATCCTTTGGATTTCAAGGTGATCATACATAAACTACACACAGTATTTATTGCTGGGGGTCGATGAGAAAAGTTGAACACCGTATTGGAAAACGAGGAGACAGCGAAATTCAAGATTTCTAGACTGTCGGGCAAAAGATCATGGCTGGGGAGCGGAGGTACTGTCTGTGGAGCGGGGCTGGGGGGGGGCAGAGGAGAAATCGCGCAGCGCATTCTTTGCTTAATCGCGCGCGGGTTTTTCCTGTCGTTTGGGAATAAAATCCCAATTCAACAGAAAGTGCTGCTCAACGTAGGATCTCAACCTCCGTCCAGTTGCCAGTGCCAGCGATGAATGTCTCGTCAGTTCTTTTGCCCCTGGCTCCCCACAGGAGAGGAGGGCGGTGCCCCCGGGCAGGAGCCTCCTCTGCGGGCGAGAGTCTGGCGGGGAATGCGTTTTCCAGCAGTGCAGCGGCGCGCAGCCTCTTGGAGTCCAGCCAGATACATGATGGCGAGATGAGGGTGTCGTGTGCACGCGCGCGTGTGGGGGGGGGGAGAGGACATCGTGGCCTTCCGACCTCTTAACGCGCAGTCGTCGGGAGTCTTTTTGAGTGTCAGCGCGGGTGGGGCCGAGTGCGAGAAGAGCGTGGCTTGGAGCCGCTGCCTCGCTATTCCACCCCCTCGCTGCTCGGCTCTGGGCGATCGAGGCTGCCGTGCCCCCCGCCCGGCTAACCTGCTGCCTCTCCTTCTCCTTCGCAGCATCCGTCGAGCCTCTGAAGCCCGCGCGCGGGCTGCCCTCTCCGCCCCGAGGAGGACGCTCAAGGCCCCGCCGGCCGCGCCACCATGAACACCATCGTCTTCAACAAGCTCGGCAGCCCGGTGCTCTTCGAAGACAACGCCAAGGAGCGCGACCGGAGCAGCAGCCGGCCCTACGCGGGGGTTCTCGACGTCTCGCCCCACCCCGAGGTGCTCATTCCGGACAGCCCGACCGTCAAGGACAACCTCAGCCTGCGACACAGGAGGACGGGGTAGGGCTGGCTGGGGAGCGCTGGTTGCCATCACGCAGTGCAGGGCCGCAGTGGGACACCTCGCCTGTTGAGTTGGGTGGCTTTGCAAGCCGTTCTATTAAAAAAAACAAAACCCCTCCCAGCTTGAACAAGCCTTGAGCCTGTAGCGTCACTGCTGGACAGTCTCATGTTTGCTACTAAGTGCCCTTCTCTTGCAGTGGGGTTGTAGACTTCCATTTAGGATTGCATTGCACCATTTTTTATTAAACCATTTAGGTGTAAATACTGCTTGCTTGTTGCATTGCCTTCTATTTTGAAGCTCAAGGGTGGCATACGTGGAGTTTCCAAGGCTGCCTCCCACCCCAGGTGCAGTTAGCTTTAGCAAGAGGGTTCCAAGCCACACTGGAGCTATCTAGTATGTGTGTAAATAAATGGGCCGAAAATTAACCTCAAATATTGAATCCGGGAAAAGGAAACAATAAACTGTCTACCTACAGTATTGGGTCGGATAGACAGAATGAGAGATAAGCAATAAATAAATATATGTGAAATGATTATGCAGATGAGACTGCAAAGAGTTCCTTAGATTAACAACATCTCAGCAGTGTAGCAGAATATTGATGGTCTCTTTAATTGGATTTTTTAAAATGCATATCAGTTTAATGCATGGTTGAAAGGTTGCAAATCTATTAAAGTTTGTTTTCTGTCAAAGAAAGAAGGGTATTGGTATGGATTTGTATTAATTGCTGGAACACTTACTGGGATACAATGTATTTTACCGTTCTGCTTTTATCCATGTGGTATGTACTTAATGTGTGTGTTCCAAATCACTCAATATTTTCAGGTTTTGTTCAGCAATAGGTGAACAAAGAGTGGGGAGCACCACTGCCCTGTCAGCAAAGCAATTCTGTGACTTACTTTTAGTTGGAAGTCAGGTCCATTGAACGAGATGGAACCTAAGCAAAGACCCAGAGAATCAGGCAGCACAGTCAGTATTCAGGTGACAACTTGATTAATGCATCTGTTACAACGTGCCTAAGAAATGACCACAGTGCAAAACACAGCAAAGATATTTTTATTGCTGAATTGCCAGCTGAAGGCATTGCATCAGCTCATACGTCTAATAGCATTTCAGGTTGGCAAGATTGTGATTGTGTTTCATCAAGATGTTGTTACCAGCTGATTCAGACAGAATTGGATTTCAAATAAAATATTAAAAGGCAAAACGCCCAAGAAGCTAGAAAAAGGAGAGAATTTATTTTTTGGGAGGGGGGAGATGGAATAGGGAGCAGATGTGGCCTGAGAGCAGCACCTTCTGGAACCAAATTGGTATTGCAGTCCCAAGTCACATAAAGTCTTTTACTGCCCAATCCTATGTATGGCTACTCAGAAGTAAGTCATAATAACATAAGAAGAGCCCTGCTGGATCAGGCCAAAGGCCCATCTAGTCCAGCTTCCTGTACCTCACAGTGGTCTACCAGGTACCTCAGGGAACACACGAGACAACAAGATACTTGCATCCTGTTGCCACTCCCTTGCACCTGGCATTCTGAAGTAGCCTTAAGTCCTTGTCAGTGGAGCTTACGCCCAGGTAAGTGTGGTTAGGACTGCAACCTTAGCCGGGTTGGAGAATAGGTATTTTATCATGAGGTGGCTCCAAGCTGGGCATGGTGGCTTCCTCAGACCGTGAGGTTTGGAGGTCCCTAGGGGTAGCAGGGAGGCAGACAAATCTGACCCATAGAAATAAATAGGTTGGAGGTTGGACTAGATGACCTTGTAGGTTCCTTCCAGCCAGCGATGAGATCTGCAAATTGAGAAGGGGAATGCTGGGCGGGACCTACGCGGAACTTCCATGTGATTGGCTGCCTGTCCGCAGCGTTCCGCGGCTGCCCTGTTCTCGGGGGGGGGGCTGCCCCTGGTTGGCGCGCCCCACCGCTTCTTGCCCAGGCGCTCCAGCAGGAGCCCCCCCCCCCCGAGGCCAGGGCAGCTGCGGAACACTGCGGACGGGCTGCCAATCATGTGTAAGTCCCGCCCAGCGTTCTCCTTCTCCATTTGCGGATCCCATCGCTGCTTCCAGCTCTGATTTTATGAAATAAGTAGGAGCTGTGCTTTTGATCCATACATTTTAATGGGACACGTGAAGGAGAATGTTCTGGTGAACAGTGCTGTGTGTCTGACTCTGTGTTTGTGTGGCTGTTGAGATTTTCTACTTTAGGCATCCAAAATGTCTTCAGCTATTTCTGTGTGTCGGACATTTTCCTCGCGTGTTAATCCAGCAGCATGTGATTTATGTGCATGTCGTTACATAGGGCAGGGGTGTTCAGCAGGGCTTATTCCCAGTAAGTATGCATCGAATTGCAGCCTCAGATTGAAACCTTATACACATTTATTTGGGTGTAGGTCCCATTGAACTAGGTGGACCTTCTTTCTTAGAAAACATGCGTCGGATTGGGCTGCACATTTGTAAACAGGATTTGCCTGATACAAACAGTACAGGTCTCAATGATGTAAGTAGGTGAAAAGTGCTATCTCTTTCGCTATGTGGGCTTCTACGGCCTAGGAATATACACACAGTCCATAAGGCAAACCCTTTCCTGCCTGGTGTAAAGTTCTGTAAAACTCATTATCTGGTAAAATATCATATGACCTATTTTGTGGGTCTTTGGTTGCAATCTAACCCACTTTCTAGCACTGACATAACTGTGCCAATGGGGCATGTGCTGCATTCTGCAGTCGAGTAGTAGTCACGGAGACCTCCTCAAGGTAAGGGAATGTTTGTTCCTTTACCTTGGTGCTGCATTGCCCTTTCCCTGGTGCTGGAAAGTGGGTTAGGATTGCACCCTAATTTTCTGGGACAGAATCATTGGTCAAAGTAAACTCCGCTTAAGATTGGCTTGGTTTTGATATGCAAATTCCCAACACATGCAAAAGGGTGGTGTTCTTGTGGCAACCAGACCACAAACAGATGTGACCTTGGGAGCACTAGAGGGAAGGGAAGGATAGTGACTTCTAGAGAAGATTTTTCCAGGCAATTTCCATACACACACCCTGTGGTTAGGGAGCATGTGAGGGGTAACCAGGAGCATGCTGGCTGGTGACACCCTGGCAGTCATACACTTGGTGTTCAACAAAGGCAGAGCTGAAAACAAGAAATTGGGTGGGTGCCAGGTTTTGATGAATTCTGAATCCATGTGTCCACAAAAGGCACATGTGTGCTTTTCTTAACCCACTCACTTATTGATTCAGGCAGAGAGTTGAGAAAGTTCCCATTCACCAGCACAGAGAAGAGAA
>JAJKFI010000009.1:22629584-22640041 GCA_029204185.1 Lerista edwardsae
TCTCTCTCTCTCTCTCTCTCTCTCTCTCTCTCTCTCTCTCTCTCTCTGAAAGGGAAGGAAAACTGATGCATTTGTTTTTATTTAGGTTTCAAACTGGTTTGCCAATGCACGGCGTCGCCTTAAAAATACTGTCCGGCAACCAGACCTCAGCTGGGCTTTGCGGATAAAGCTGTACAACAAATATGTTCAAGGAAATGCTGAAAGACTTAGTGTAAGCAGTGAAGATTCATGCTCAGAAGGTTTGTTAAATATTTTTGTAATATTATTCATGCGAAGCCAGTAAAACTGCAAGTTCATTGAAAATGAGCAATATGCTTCAGGAAGTTGGTGCTCTTACATGTTTCCTGTATTGAGCAGTCTCTCTAAGGTTATATAATAGTCCTGTACACACTTTCTTGGGAGTAAGCCCCACTGAACACAAATAGTAAACATGCATAGGCTTGCACTGGGTGTTTTACACACAACCACCATTGATTAAAATATAAGGTGCGCCTCCAGTCCTATGTTATGGACCTCCTGCATCCTGTGCTTCTTGGTGCCCAGAGGTACAGTATTGCCAAAATAGCTGCTACTGTGGGGCTGGAGAAGCCCCATTGTCTCCTTGGGGGAAGGCACATTCATTGCCTTACACCGAGTAAAGCCCCAGCCTCTGCAATGGGACTGCTTAAGTCTGTGCCTGCTGAATTGCAAGCATAGACCTGAGAAGCCCTGTGTCAGGCAAGCCCCGTGTTGGGCTTCTAAGCCCAACATGGGGAATAGGATCCGGCGGCGATCTCTGCCCTGCTCTGCCTTTCCCTCCACCCAGAAACATGTCCCACACCCTTCCCATGCCCCTGCACCACCTGATGTTCACCTCTCTGCTGCCATCAGCTGTGGCTTTTTCCTGCTGTGTTGAAAGGACAGCACAGACACCCTCACTGGCTTGTTCCTTGTGTGCTACGAATATTACAGGACTTTTGCAACATCCAGCACTGGTACTAAGGTTGCAGTGCCAGTGCTGAGGCTCCTAGTATTGAGCCCTAAATGACTTGGTGTGCCCCTCAGTGAGAAGCTGAAAAATGATGGACGCTTATTCTTGTTTACCTGGGGGTAACCCCCCCTCTGAGCCTAGTGAGATGTACTTCAGAGTAAGTGGGCCTAGGATTGCACTTTAAGAAATAGCTCTGCTCAGTATTGGGGGAAAGGGAATGGATTTCTGCTTTGCTTTTTGGACAGGAAAAAGGTATATTCCTGGCAAACAGGTTAATAGGCTATTACAATAACCTAGTCTGATCTCACTTTCCCACAAAGATTTATAAGTATTTTTTTAAAAAAAGATATCTAGGTAATTCTGGCTTCTGATGAGTCTTCTTTCTCTTCAGATGGAGAAAACCCTCCAAGAAGCCATATGAATGAAGGGGGATACAACACACCAGTTCATCACACTGTGATTAAAACTGAAAGCTCAGTAATAAAATCTGGAGTAAGACCAGAAGGCAGTGCCAATGAGGATTACGTATCACCCCCCAAATACAAGAGTAGCTTATTGAATCGCTACTTGAATGACTCATTGAGACATGTCATGGCTACGAATGCTGCCATGATGGAAAAAACAAGGCAAAGGAATCATTCGGGTTCATTTAGTTCCAATGAATTTGAAGAGGAACTGGTGTCTCCGTCATCCTCTGAGACTGAAGGCAACTTTGTCTACCGGACAGGTAGGGCATCATTTCAAAAGTCATTGTCTTTTGTTGGTTCAATTTAGCTTATCTCCCAGATGTGTTGATTTGGCTTTTTGGTTTGTTTGTTCTTTTTTGGAGTTGTTTATAATTCATTACACTTGTACTGTGTCAAATGCATTTGCCTAATCAACAACCTAGTGAGGTAGGTTCTCATTGTTCTCATTTAACAGGTAGATATTTTAGGCACTGTACCTTTCAAAGAGTGCCTAATACTACCTTTGTTTTAGTGCAGGAGGTGCCAAAACCTGGCCTGTGGGCTGGATCCGGCACTCTGAGAATGTTCTGGGCACAGTGCAGCAGTGGCGAAGTCAAAAGGTTCTGTGCTGCAGCCTCTGATTTTCTCAGCCAGTCCTTGCAGAAACTCGTGCCAGGCTGCTCCTTCCACCCCACATCGCCCCAGAAGGCTATGTGCCCTGATTTCCAGAGGAAGGGGTTTCCTGGTGTGAGTTTCTGCAAAGACTAGCTGAGAAGATAGGAGGCTGCGATGTGGAACAGTAACAGCGCAATCCTATACTCCCCTTAGCGCTGGCGCTGAGCTCTTGCGCCGGCTGAACGCTGTCGCTCATGTGCCGTAAAGTGCGTCCACGCTATGGCGCTTGGCCAGCACCAGCAGCAGCGCCAGCATTTGTGCGTCAGTTAAGCAGCCGTGCGCCAGTCAAGTGCTGGTGTCGCTCGGTCGGTGCAGGGCCTCTGCAAGGGCGTTCCAGAGGTGTTCCAGGGGTGTAACTGGGCGGCACAGGAGGCAGAGACAGCGGTTATGACGCGGTTGTGACGCAGGACGGCTGTAGTGCCATATCCTAACGCCGGTTCCCAGCCATGGCGGCCCCGATTTGGGCCGCTCCTGTGCACGTTCCTTTGCGCCTGCTATTTTGCCAGCGCAGATCCGAGCAGGCCCATAGGGGTGACTGGGGCTTACACGGGTGCAAGGGGAAAACCTCCCCTTGTCCTGCACGTTGCTGCTGCTGCCTCCAAATGGGCCTTTGGATATGGCCCTACTACGTTGACCTTACTAGGCCGGCATAAGGTAGGGTTGCGCTCTAAGGCTTTGCTGCTTTAGTGGGAAAAACATTCTAAGTTCCAAATTGAGACTATTGGTTACACGACTACATTATTAACAGAGGTTGCTCAAGACCTACTGTCAACTGAGGTTGTGGGTCAAATGCTCCTTACCAATCACTGCTACACCGCTTTCTCCTTCAGCTCCCTGGATTCCAAAATAAAGGGGAATTGAGTGGAAGAGGAAATGGAGAGGAGAGCATCAGAGAAACTCTAGCCCAGCCGTTTCCAAACTGGAGACTGTTGAGGCAGAGAAAATTGTCCCTGGCGCCAATGGCACTTTGTGTTCCACTGGCAACACAACCAATGACCTCAGCTACAGCTCCCAAGGGTTGTTGTGGCCAGCCGCCCATGGCAGAACGCCAGGCGCACGGCTTGCTGGGGTAGCAGATTCCAGTAGCTGCTGTCCATGATAACTCCTGGGAGCTGTACTTGTTGGAGCTGTTGGTTCATGGTGTTCCTGGAGGAATGCAAAGTGCTGCTCATGCTGGGGATGGATCGGAGGGACTGGATCTGGCCTGCCGGCTGGAGTTGGAAGCCCCCTGCTCTAGCCTACAACTCTCCTTCACATTTCCTCTTCTTTCTTTTGGAATCTATACAGTGGGGAAAAGGAAGAGTGCAGGCAGGTGAGCAGAGGAAGGCATTCTCCACTAAGCTGAGATGACCTCCTGAGTCAGACTCTTCGATGGGCTGTCTCTGTTGGTTGAAATACTGTGACTTTCAGTACTAGACTATGTAAAGCACACTTTAAAAAGAACATCTAACCATGTGTAAAGTAACTTTTCTTGCCTATTTTATGTCTTCCTTCAAGGTAGGCAGAAAAAAAACCTGTGAAACCAAAATTGGCTATTCAGAGGTTTGAGAGTCCAGTTCTGAATGACAAAATCTATATAAGTGTTGGCCAATGTACAGGGTAGACATTTGGTCATGGCTTACGTCATCTCCATTTGTGAAGAGAGAGATGCCTCAGTATTGAAGGTTTGTAGGGAGTGGTGAATTGCAGACTTGGTAGATTCTGGTGTAGTTCATGGCATTATTTGTTTATCCTGCTATGTATATGGTATACACAAGTTACTGGAATGCAGCTTGTTAGTATGTTTTGACACACACTTGATGTAGGATGCTGACAATTGCAAGATCTCTACTACTTGGCTCAGTACCATTTTGTTCAGTAACCTAAGCAGTTCCAGTTTTGATTTACAATCCTTTTAAGGCTCTAAATAGGTGTTGGCAACCAATAGTCCTGGGCCAAATCCAGTCCCTTGTATGTTGCCATCTGGCCCACACTTGCTAACCCCAGAAGCGAAAGGGCTGTGTGGAGGAGAAGCATCTGTGGCAATGGAACTTGGCAGCAGACTGTTGGGGTGGTGGTGGAAAAGGCATAAGGCTTTGGTACACCAATCCTCGTAGTAGCTGTAATCAGGATTCTAAGCATTAAAGGTTTTGCAGGCCAGGGTCAACTCTTGGCCTAATATTTCTGATCCAATGGCTCCTGCAAGAAAGCTCAGTGCCAGTTGCAGTTGGTGCAGTTTAGAGTCTGTTGTCTTTCAAAACTGCATTGCCTGTTTCTCTGAACCACACTCCCTGTCTGCTACTGACTGACTCTTGCTTTCAACTCTTGCTTGGGACTGGCTTTGGTTGCACATGTGTGTAGACAGTGCCAGGAACAATGAGTCCTTAGACTTTCTAATGAGACTGACTGATAACCTTTTGCTTTGTTTCAATTCATAATGTCAGTCAATCACATTGTTTCATGTAGGATTCATTTTTCCATCTTAGCATAGTTCGTATGTTCGTATCCCATCATTTATTGCTATCCATTTCATGAGCAGACCAAAAGTCACTAGAACAGACCAAAAGCCTATCTAGTTCAACATCCTGCATCTCTTAGTGGCCCACTAAATGTCTCAGGGAACACACAAGACAACAAGATGCCTGCATCCTGTTGCCACTCCGCTGCATCTGGCATTCTGAGGTTACCTGGTTCTAAAACCAAGAGGTAACACATGCCCATCACGGCTTGTAACTTGTGATGGACTTTTCTTCTGGAAATCTCTCCAGTCCCCTTTTAAAGGCGTCCAGGGTAGATGCCTTCACCACCTTCTATGGCAAGGAGTTCCACAGATTAATTATTCACTGGGTTAAAAAGTATTTTCTTTTATCTGCTCTAAAAAGTATTTCATCTGTCCTGCTTTACAGTAATGCATTATAATAATACATTTTACAAAAAGAGAATTCATTGGACCCTTTTTTGATATAAGTGGAACAGGCAGTTTTATTGTCTTTTTTCCACTTTGAAAGTAGTGCTTCCTACCACTTTTGTAACTATCCTCAGACAAAGAAAATATCAGCATCCTAATAATTTCTTTACCAGTTGTAAGATCTCCATTCCATTCCTTCATTTTCAGTCTCAAGGTAGTTGCTTCTCCCTTGCCTATCTTTTCCCCTTCTCATAGGAGGGATATCAAAGCAGAGAGTTAAGGATCTATGTTTCTTTTGGTGATTTCAGATTGCTTGATTAGAAAAGAGTAGTGCATGTTCTGTTTGGTCTACTTCCCAAAAGTTTCAGTGCAGAAGGTCTTCCAAATTTGAAGACAAAGTGGCCACACCTTTCAACACAAGTCTTGGACTGAGGGAATCGTCTGGTTGCAGTATATTTGAGTTCTAAAATATCATGCGTAGAGTAGGAGCTGTGGTTGCATAGTTAGTGTTTTCCAAGTAAAATCTCTTGGTTTTTGAATGCTATTTTTCAACATTCCAACTGCATTTGGTCTACATTATGTGATAATCATCTGCCAAATTCTAGTTTTAAAATGAGTGTTGTTCAAGTGAGCAAATGGTAACATAAGACATGTAAACTTCTGGTTTTCTATACTTTTACAATGGGAATTTTCAAATGGGCAAAATCTTGAGTAATAGAATTGTTACTATACTGGTCTCTCTCTTGCCTGCCAGCGTTTTAGCTTTGAGTGGGGAAAAAGGGTCTTTTAATAGGCTGAGGCAGCTGTACGATAACTGCTGCCATGTTCACAGGCTGAGCTTTTGGAAAAACAAGCTACAAATTGTTACACGATCATTCTAATCTCCCTGTTTTTTATCCACACAGAACTCCTCCTATTTAGCATCTTATCTGACATTATAACAAACTTAACTCTGCATGTGCTTTTAGGCAAATTCACAGCTAAAAAAAAAATACACTGCTGTAAATAATTAGAATTTTCGGGGTAAACTGCAAGAGCAAGATCCATCTTAAATATAGCTCATTTATTTATTAATGCTAAAATGCTTGACAACTATTTCTAAATATAAATTCTGGAATACAGTAAATTACTTAGCTTTATAACTATGTTATAGATAGTTCTTTTCCATAAAATGTCATGAAAATGACTTGTGTCTGCTGAAAATCTTTAGCAGCACATTTGTTCGGCATGTTATAGTTTTCTGATGTCTTTCAGAAATTTTGTACAGGAAAACAACATTGAAACGTGAAAAATAAGTTTTTGTTCATTTGTTGACTTTCTCCCATATGATTCAGAATACAAAACAAAGACGTAGCTGGTTCAAACTGGCATGCCATACTATTTTGAATCATAACTATTGCAAAACCTTGATCCACATATTTCAATTTTTTCCCCTTGTATACCTTGCTCTTTGCATGGTTCCCTGCTAGCCAAGAAATTGATCAGGTCCACTCATGCTTAGGTTCAGCAATGCAGCAGTATAGGGTACTCTACCTACATTGATAATTGATCTTGGCCAACTATAATTGAAGTGTAATGTTGACTAAAATATTGATTCTGCTGGTAAGGTGAACTTTTTTGGTGTGAAAAGAATTTTGGATCAAATGGTGTAGGCTTCCTGCAAAGATACTTGGGATGCAATTCTGTGCCCATTTGCAGCCCATTGGCTGCACTTGCTGCTAAAATGTACATGAATGAATGCTTTATTTACTTCGGACTTGTATTGAACAACACGATCTGATTTCAGTTAACTTTTTACACACAGGAACTTGGTGTCTAGGCAGAAACAATGATAGAAACAATGAAAGAAACAAGCCATTGCAACTTAAAAGTTTTTATGGACACAGCGTGAGCCGGTTTCCATTCTGGCCAGGCTGCTGTACGTTAGACCTCGTGCTAATCACTAAACCTATAACGAGGTGTTCCTTAAACACTACCGTTCTGACCAATCCAAGGAGTCCATGTGCATATTACATTCTGGATCAGGAACTATAGTATAAATGGGATCCACGCCCCAACTGCGTCCCACACTACCTTAGTAATGTGTCAATATCTTTTGGAAAGTGTGACTGCAACTGAATTGAAAGCATGTTGGAGCCAAACACAATAAGTTTTTTTTAAAAAAACAGCTATCCTTTTGAAACGGAGGGAATAAGCTGCCTAAAGAAAACCTTTGCTCCACGTATCATATTGACTACGTTTTCTGTAGCTATTGTTAAGAGTTCTCAAATCTTAAAATTAAAGAAGAAAATAAAGAAGAAAAGAAATGAGCTAGCATTGCGAGCTCATAAGCCAATGGAACGGTGCAAAGGAGTGGGAAGGAAATTTCTTCCCCCACCATGTATCTGTCCATAAATAAATAATGATAGAAGGCTATCTATGATTCTTCATGGCTGCCTGGAATTTCTTTCCATAATAGCTACCTGAACTTCAGAAAAGCCCTATTTGATCAGCACACGGGCTGAGCAGATGACATAAGCAGGGTGTAAAAACAACAGTCCTATGTTGCTGCATATCCCCAGTACTTGACTGCCATTCAGGAATAGCATGGGTGGAAGGCTTGCTTAGTTATCATGACTAAAAATAACCGTTGAAAGATCTGTTCTTCAAGGTGGAGGGTATGTACTGTAGTGTCATTTCTTTCCTTCCTTCAAAACCTGCCTCTAAGAAGCTCCTATTTTATTGTTCTAAAATAGGATTCTTCACCTTACTTTAATAAATGGTTTGCGAAGGCCAGTGTTTCTGTTAATGTACTTAAACTTTGGCTGCGTAACCCTGTACATATTTACCTAGGAGCAATGCCCATTGAATTAACTGAGGCTCACTTCTGAATGCACACGCATAGGATTGTGCTGTTGGTTTTGGGCGTAATCCTAACTTGCGCTGGAGCGGGCAGGCCGGTGTTTCTGCACCGTATCCAGTGGATGTCAAGAGTTGGCTGGAGCCTCCATGGGACAAAGGCATGTTTGCCTTACCCTTACCCTTACCCCAGGGTAGGCACCAACCGCTCTGATGGGCTTGCTCCGAGCAAGCCGCCTGGTCTGAATTGGGGTAGCGTGGCCTGAGGATGGGGGTTTGAATGCAGCCTAATGACCACATCCCAGTTCTGCATCCTGGCCCGCGCACCCCCCACCCAGAATTGCCCTCCCTCCTGCCCTCTCCCTACCCAGAAATGCCCCTGTGCTACTTGAACTTGGCTGGCACTGGAGTGTTGTGCCACTGGCCTCAGCCAGCACTGCTGGGCTGACGTTGCTGCTTGTGGCAGCCCAGCGGCAGCAGCACTGGCCTCGAGGGTGCTGGTTGGTGCTCTCATACCACCACTTCTGCCGTTGGGCCAACACTAGCGGCTAGTGTCAGTATTAATGGTATAGTATTAATACAATAGTATTAAAAATATTGTACTCGTTCTGTAAATAGCTACATGCCCGAACTGGTGGGCTGTTTTAATTTCCTGTTGTAGGGTGAACTGTGCTTCCCTTTGTTCCTCTAATGACACACATTCCTGCTTCCGAATCCAGTGCTAATTGTTTCTCCTTTTCTGCCATGTTTTCACCAAACATCTGGCTTACTACTACTACTACTTCTATACAATAATAATAATAATACCATCAACAACAAAATTCAGGTGTCTGGCATATTTAGATAAACATTTATTCAGTATTTTTTTTAGAAGCCAATCCATTTTTTTGTTTTAATTTGAAAATATTGCTTAGGGTGATGGGGGGCGGGGGAGGTTAACCAATCAACACAATGTGCAGCCAGCTTCTCTTACAAACAGGAAAAATGAGTTGAGCTCAGTTCTCCGAAGATGTTTGTATATCTGACAAGGAAGGATAAGTGTGGATTTGTAGTGTGGATTTGTAGCAGGCTCAGCACTGAAGCTGTGTTATCTGCATCTTGTGCCTCTTTACAGTGTAATTGAGCTCCCTCTCCTGAACGGATTGCTTGCGATCTAAGAAGTCACGAACACAGGAGACGAGGTTTTGGTTCATTTTGAGTTCGTGTTACTTAGCAGGGTAAGAGAGCCAAAGCAAATAAAACTGAAGCAATTAGACAGGAAGACCTGGAAAGAGCCGTTTTCAGAAAATCATCAGGCATCCAGATCTTGAAGATATTTGACTTATTTTTAGGTACTTGTGCTTAGGAGACTTTGTGGTTTCTGGAGTTGTTCTCACTTCATTTGTTGCTTTCTCCTTTCCCTCCTTTGAGTCCCTGGGATTCTCCTAAAATTAGGGAGTCTGACCCTTAAGACATATTCTATACCAAGTAGGCCAAGTGCCACAATTTCCGGTGGCCATCCTTAAAAGTTAACATGCTCTGTATCTAACTGGAAGAATGCGGAACTTTACATAATTTTTTTCATATAATATGGATATATTAACTATATAATATAGATGTATTATCTTGTTTGCCTTGTCAACTTTTTTAACATTTCCCAGTCAACTTTTTTAAAACCCTATATTTTTCAATTGGGCTGTAAAACGTTCTTCTTTCAGAACCATTCAAGAGCCTGACACAAATCCTCATATGGGCCATTTCTGAGCAGTTGAACTACACTTTTTGTGAAATAAGTTGCAGGTTATTCTAAAGGAAAGAGAGTCTGAATACAAACATCAGCCCATGCACCATGCAAAATCAAACCTATGAAATGGGAACATGAAAACTGAAATATCGAAACAGAGTATACACCCAGAGTAGTAACACATAAATGAACTATAGTAAAAATATTGCAATGTCACCTTGTTAAAACCCTTTAAGCTGTTTAAGTTTTTCTGATTTTTCAAAAAGTTCTTTCTTTAAAGTGACAAATGGCATTAATTATCCAAAATAAATATTGATTTTATTATTTAGAATATTCATTTACCAGTCATCAATAAAAACGTTTTTTTTGCCCCAATTTTATAACCTCCTGGATGGTATAGTGGTATATTTGATACTACTTAATTAAGGTCATCTTTTAATTTTTGTTTAGACAGTTGGTACCAGCAAATAATTTCACAGATGCTTTAGCTGAATCAAAATATGCATTTTTAAAAAATAACGGAATTGAACATTTTGCTACTTTTTCTAAAGATATGTTCTGCTTGGAATTCCTACGCTTAAATCTGTTCACTCCAACTACTCCCTCATTTCAGGAGCTATTGCTGAATCAAAAGCTGGAAGTTAAGGTAGGTTTGCAGTCCTAAGCTTGCTTGCTTGTTTGGGATGAGGGGGCCTAGGACCTTAAATGCCTCTCCCTAATGTTCCAGCCATATTTGCCATGAAATTGGGGGAGCTATTGGAGGACCAGCAAAATGTATGGCCGTTCCTTGCTGCGTCATTCGTGTCATGGTGATTGCCTGATATTTCTCTGAATGCCCCATTTTGCATGGGTGGGGAAAGGGAATGGCAAATCTCTCTCTCTCTCTCTCTCTCTCTCTCTCTCTCTCTCTCTCTCTCT
>JAJKFI010000009.1:22640051-22658170 GCA_029204185.1 Lerista edwardsae
TCTCTCTCTCTCTCTCTCTCTCTCTCTCTCTCTCTCTCTCTCTCTCTCTCTCTCTCTCTCTCTCTGAGAGAAATATGCCATTATTTCTCTTTCAAATTCCACTTTGCCTTTATGTGCCCAGCCAATATTTTTTTTCTGTTGCCACCACTGATGCTGACCTCTGGGTGGCCGTTTTTAGAACTCCAGCAATGAAATTAGTAAGAAAATAATCATTTTTAAAATAGGACTTTTAAAGTGTGTGAAAACTGGAAAAGAAAGCGATAGTTGGTATAACCTGTGAAAAAGCTGTTGATTTAATTTTAAATGTTCTACAGCTGGGTGCATTACAACTGTTCATTCGCCTCTCATGTGGACATTCAATTTTGTGGGTCATGTATCCAACAATGTACATGCACACATGCTTATTTTGCAAGCTTTTGAAGATTCCTCAGTAGCAGGGGTGTGATTCTACACTATACTCTGATGCAATCCTTTTTGGTTTTAGTTCTGTTCTCCCAGCACTTCAATACCACTTCAATAGCCTTCAATACCATGATCCTATAGGGAGAACCAGTGGTGGGATTCAAATAAATTAACAACCAGTTCTATGACATCATAGCTGGAGCAAAAAAAAAATCTGAAGCCAGCCAAGGTAAGTGATTGGGCGGGGCCCGGCCATTTAACAACCGGTTCTATAGAACCTGGGCGAACCCCCTGAATCCCACCGCTGGAGAGAACCTTTTAAAAGACTGTGGGGCAGGTATCAAGCCAACTTGCATGTAAAAGAAAATTGGAACCCAGTCAAAGGGCTGAGCCGTTCAACTGACCTGCTCTAGGTATCTGCCTCAGCCCTCTCCCAATGGCTGCTACCACACACTTGTGGTCTGATTGCCTGACATTGTATTGAGCTGAATTGTGTCAAGTATAACTCACCCTGATCACTTTGAGAAGACTTGCATTGCATGCATGTGTAAAGTACAACATTTGACACAAATCGAAGACACTTCAAATGAAAGTGTGGAAGATACAAAGCTAACTGCCACTTTACATGGGAACCCGGGCTATATAAGAGTTTTCCAGCACACTGGTCAGTCATTGTGCCTCCCAGCATATTTGGATAGTCTCAACTCCCCTTTGTGTTTTATCGTGATGAATAATAATGTGATGAATATCGTGATGAATAATAAACTTGGGCATTGGTGTTGCCAATGCCCTTTTGAAGTGGCTCCAAGTGTTCAGAGACAGGCACGAGTGAGTTCTTTTGAAATGCTCTTGAACTTACACATTTAAAAAATTTTCAATGTCTGATTTTGTGCACCCAAATGCAAATAAGGAACTTAATTGTGTTTTCTTTCAGTAGATTTTTTGCTCTGTCTTCTGTTATGCTTGCCTTTTTGGGTGTGGTTCTCAAACTTCTTAATATGATATTTTACATGACACTTGAGGGGCTTAGTATGTGACCAGCCTTTACCTGTCCTCACTACCTGTAATTGATGGATGGGGGGGGGAATAAGAAAAAAGATGCTCGTTTATCTCCCTATATTTACAAAGCTTGCAAACTTAAGGAGCTCGGTTCTTTGCAGATCAGTTAACAGTTCAGATCAGCCCTGAATAGTCTCGGGGCTTGAGGCAATTAGTTATCAGATCTTTCCATCACTGTATTTTCATTGGAGGCTCTGCAGGGACCCACCAGAAATCAGGATGCAACCCACCAAATGGGTCCCAACCCACAGTTTGAGAAATGCTCTTTAATGGCATTCCACATCCTAGGTGTATGCAGTAGTTTTGTACACACGCTTCAGTACATTAATGCCGGACTGTACGGCTAATTTCCTTCTCGTGAGCAAAACTCTTTAGATAGAGTTTTGTACTGGAGTACTTAGCTACCAGATCAAGGATCAACCACCCTGTGTGAGCATATGTTAATACTTGACCATTTGGGCTCAGCTGAACTGAAGCAGAGGGCACGCATAAATTAGAGGGAACAAGAATATGATTACCAGAAGGTCTAAAATATAAAAATTGTGCAGTAGTGGGGAAGGGAGGATGAATTTGGGGAGACTGTGTTTCTTGGCAGTAAAGCTAAAGGAATGAAGTGCATAAAAACTTCTTGTCTTTCTGGAAAGAAATGCTTGAAACATCATACCTGGGATGGTGTTTCTGTGTGTTCCAGTCTATTTCCATTGGTTCCTGTAAATAAAACAACTACAACTAACAGTCTAGTAAATGCTGTCTGTTCCATTGTCTGTTACAGCAGCCTGTTCCCTAGTGTAATATTAGACAGTCATGGTGCGGTTTGTACCACTGCATTTAATGTTGTATCAGTATTTCCATTAAATCCTTTTAGAATATATATATCCAAGCTTTTATAACCCAGCTGTAAAAATTCAGTCTGTGCTGAAACTTGGCAAAATAGTAAGCTTAGTCTCCCATATGGGCTGAATGAACTTTAGCAGGTACATCTCAATGATATCAGTCTGTACATTAAGGTTCTTGCAAATCTCCTGCTCTTTGAAGAGAAAATAAAACTGGAGATATTTTACAGGGAACAGATGCACCTGGAAAAAGCACTGTATTAGCATCCTGCAGACTTGGTATAAAATAGGTTCTTTTTTAAACAAAGTTTTTAAACAACTTTTATTTTCTAAAAGTGCAGTGCTTCACAGCTAGTTTCATTTTCCTTTATCTAGATATAATAGAAATAATGCAAGTTCTGCTGTTGATTTCAGTGTTTCTGTCCAAGCGTAGCCTCACCTTTTCTGTGGTTCTTGCTCACTTCTGCTGACCAGGCTCCCCACTTTTCTCTTTCAGAACAACTAGGTTTTCCAGTAAGGCTATTGCTTGTGCACCAAGACTCTCCTCCCTCTCCATTTGATCTAAGAAGATAGATCCTGTGTCATAGCAGGATTAGTTCTCAAGCACAGGGAATGTGGTCCTTGTTGGAATAAGAATACAACAGAGTTCAGTTTAGGCTGTCTTTCTGAGGCAAGCCTCAGCTGTCTGCATGGGTCTACTCAGATCTGCGCCACCTACTTTGCTGATGCAAGTCTGAATAGACCCAGGAAGGCAGAGGCAAGGAAGCTGAATAAGATACTAGCAGTATTGCTGCTGATACCAATCCCCCTGCCTCAACCTGCCCCTCCCCACTTCATCTCCTCTCCCCTCCCCGTTCTGTCCACCTCCCACCTTTTGCTTCTGATCAGTGCTTCTGCACTTTGTTCTGTTATTAAGTAATGCTAAAATCGAATAGTTTTGTATTTACTTCAGTGACATTCCTTCAGTGTAAGCATGAAAATCAAGTCCTTGCAGCTTTCACAGAGATAAAAAAAGAAAGCACCCTATCAAATTCTTGTGATGCCTGAGCCATCTTAAACATATGATGTTGCAGAAGTCCAAGTACAAAAGTCTAGACATTAAAGCATGTAACATCAGTTAGTGAAAATATATCCTAATTGTTAATATAAGGGTTTGATTGGCAACAAGCTAGCTAGCCTATTCTACATTCCTGATACATCTACGATTTCAGGTACATACTATTTGCATACTTCATTACATGTGGTAGATCCAAATTTTCTTTTATTATACGAGGATAAAGAAAAGTTCTTTTATTTAAGTGATTCCTGTAAGGAATTGTTTTCCTTTGACTTGAAAAAAGGCTCTAAATTCTGACCAGTCTCTTCACCTCTTTTAAACCAAATGTTCCATTAATGAAAAATGAAATTGCAAACACCGTACACATGTTATCTTACTACTTTTTTAAAAATGCAATGTATCCTTTTTCCAAATAATTTATTTTTAAAAATGTTTCAACAACTAAACGAGTGATTGTCTGGAGGGAGAGAATGGCAGTTTTCACAGTCCCCTGGCTTATAGAAATAGATGGGAGAAGCACCCCCTCCCTAGAGATTCTAATTTTAATTCTCTCTTCAGCATTCAAAACCCTTCTCCTCCTCCTGTTTGCCATCCCTGCCTTTGTTTCAGACCTCAGTGCTTTGTCTTCTGACTTCGTTGTTCTGTTCCTTTATGCTGTAGCTCTGCCAACAACATGGCCAAGTGACCGCTTGGCCATACTTTTGTCTGGCTCTAGCTAAATAGTGGTCTGACATTAGAATATTTGTCTCTGGGTTTTCCTTCTCCCCCCAGGGACCAATACTTCAAGGGCAACCTGCTTGTCCAGGACATGAACATGTGGAAAATCCACTGCTGTGCAGTAATGATTTTCAGATGGCCCATTGTTGCTGAAAATCGTCCCACAAGCAGCCGCTTCTACTGTAGCACCTCACCACCATGCCAAGTGGGGGTCTGGAGAAGGCCCCATATTTTCATTTGCATAGTGGTGAAATGTGCTACGTTGCACATACCTCACGGAGAATCATTTGATTCCAGCAAACGGAGTAAATTTTCCAGCCAGGCCCTGTGCTTAGCGGAGCGTAATGTGTATCAATACCCCACCTTTTCATTCCAGCCTTGCTGCTAAAATACTGGAAAAAGCCTGGCTCTGCCAAATATCCACAACGGCAATGGCAAAAGCATCCAAAATATTGTTCCACAAATGAATGATTTTCACATATTTTGCTTTAAAGCATTCAAAGCAGGGGGCAATGTCTTTCCCTGGTGAGCGAATAGATTTTAAAACTTTGACAGCTCTCATAACTATTCTGCTCAGTGAGAAAAGCGCATTCTTTCAAAAGAAGTTTCACTTCTTAATCTATAATTTAAGACAACATTTTCTTTTAATTTCAAATGGCTTGATGTGAACTAAAATAACATGGAACGTTTTAAAAATTCAGATTGAAGCTGCTGTAGGTTTTCTTTAAACCGCAGAGCCTAGAGTTGGGTTCCTTGCTTTGCCAAACAGACTACAAATTGTTACTGTGGGCAATAGAGGCTGAGTTTCTGAATGCCAGTCAACCAAACAAGCATGGTTGTTTTTCTGGAGTTGTTCCTCCCCTTGAGTCCTATTCATGAATGACTCAAACCATGTATATGATCAGATGTCAGGCGCATAAAATAATTACACAGATATTCTCTTCTCTGTGGTCCGTCCATGTTTACTTTTATGAGCCACGGAATTACTGTTAACGTGCTAAAGATGAATGTGAAAGTCCTGCAAAGTGGGGGAGGAGAAAAATCTGATAAAATAGGTGAGGCAAAGAAAATAGAGACATTTGGAAAAAATGAATGTGCGCAACTTGGAGTCATCCCTAGATAAATGTGACTTTCCTAAGCCATTTGGACTGGAAGCAAGGGTATGCTGTGGCATTTTTTACCTACCCTTGTCGTCTTTCACTCTTCTAATTCCAGTGTTCTCTTGATCGACTGCGTTGGTCATTACTTTGCCTCTAAAGGTCCCCCTTTATATTTCGTAAGTTGTGACCCTTGGAGACTCCGTGCTTTTCTTTGCAGTGAATTATCTCCTTGTCATTAAAGGAGCCCCCCAGTACACTCCTCATCTTGCACCTTTTTTAAAAAATACAGGAAAATTGGCAGTTTCTGGAATTTCACAGTCCAAGCCTGGTCATAAATAATCTTGCTCATGATAATTTTTTTTCCCATTATAGAATTAAGACAAAGGAAAAACTCATGTAGGGCAAATAAGTATCTTTTTGTCTTTGGGCCTCAAAGGTTATTTTTACCAATTACAGATGAACCACAATTTGGGTTATCGTGTACATCGTATTACCTATTTGTTGTATAAAATATAATAAAATGTTGAAGCAGTATTTTGTGTTCGCTTCTCTTCTAATTTCTTGTTAATTGTTGCAACAGAGAGTAACCCTTTCTTGTGATATGTGAAGACCCACGATGTCCTCCTGTTGTTATGCTATCAAGTTTCTATTCATGATGCGTGAAATAAATAGATTGGTGCTGTGCAAGTGTATAATGTTTTCGTAATGGAACTGAACTTACATTGCAGTCTTTAAAGGGATCAAGTAGGGCAAAGCAATTTCATTTGCTGTCTTTTTAGACAGTTCAGTTTAATTTTGGAACTATCTTTCATCACATTTCTTTGCTTTGTTCAGGTCATTTGATATGATCAGCTTAGATGTGAAATAAATGCCATGTAAATGAGACAGAATTAATAATTATTTTTGAGTCTCTGTGTAGGCAGTTTGCTAAAACAACGGTTTTGATTTCTTTCTATGGTATTTTGCTACATAAAGGTACTGTGTGTGGACCTGTGAGATACACACACACACACACACACACACACACACACACACACAGAGAGAGAGAGAGAGAGAGAGAGAGAGAGAGAGAGAGAGAGAGAGAAGGACATTAGAATAATGAAACACTTTTGCCGTACAAAAAGTAGCCTGGGGTGATATATTAAGGTCAACTGAAAGACCAGTGTTCAATTTCTGGTGGATCACCTTGTACCAGATGCTGGGACATCCAAAAGAATGTTGGATAAGATGAGTCTTACTCTGATAACAGCAAAGCACTTCTGTTCTTAAGCAAGAGTCCTTATGCAAGAGTCCTTAACACAGTTTACAGTAGGTATTCTTCTAAGGGCACAATCCTAACCTGTGCTAGTATAGCCAGGTCACAGTGGCTTGTGCTGTATCCTATGCAGGTTAGGAGGCTGCTGGAGGTCACCTTGGGATAAGGGGATATTTCTTTCCTTACCCCGTGTAACACCCCATCCTGCCCTATTGGGCTGCTCAGATCTGCACCAGTTGGTGCAAATCTGAGCAGCCCATGTAAGGCTCCTAGGCCTAGGAGTAGAGGTTAGGATATGGCGTGCGCTGCTGCTGCTGATCCCACCCCCTCCTAGGCTTGGTCCTCCCTCCCCCTGCCCAGAAACACCCACTCCCTACTCCTGGAATGTGCTGTCAGCCCCTCTCTCACCCTCTGCACCACCCAACACAAACTTACCTGCTCCATCCAGCACAGGACAGGATCTGGTGCTGGCATGATGGTGCACATCCTTGTACTGGTGTGGCTTGCTCCTGAGTAAGCGCAAATATGCTTTACAGCACATTTGCAGCAGGAGCTGATGTAGGAGGCCTTTGCCAGTGCAGCAGGATGTTTGGATTGTGCTGTAACTGTTAAGAAGTCTTGAGCATGAACTGTTTTAAATGTAAATTAAAACACTCTTATACCACTGTGGGGGCTATAACAAAAAAAAGGTAAATCATTTAAGATTGAAGTCGGTCCTCCCCCCTCATAATTGTGCAAGTATTTTACTAAATTCAGAAAAACAAGATGGTTATTTTAAAAATAAAACAACTTGAGTGCTTTCCAGATCTATTCTGTTCAATTACTGGTTGCTAGTGATTTCAGTAATACATCAGGTTAACACCAAGCCAACATTACACCACCCTTTTCAGCTTTTTATACATTTTTTTATACGTTCTGACTGCCAATTCAGAGGGTTCCACTGGATTACAAAGGGTTTAATTTACCTTTCTGTAAATATATGCTGCATGAATCAAATTTTTACAAATTAACACGGGCCAATTTCCATTCATGGGCAGATGGCACAATCCAGTGTCAGTGTGTCTTCAGATCAACATCTGCCTGCTGTGAAGACCAACTTTAGGTTGGAATACGTCATCTGCGAGTGGAAGAAAGATATGTTGATTTTTTTAATCTATTGAAATATCTACTGATAGAATAGACCCATTTCTCTTTAGATACCTATTTTGTAATCAAAGCATAGCTAGTTCTAGTCATTACCATAAGTTTTCATCTGTGCAAATGATACCTAGTTTTAACCTTGTATTTTATTCTAAAAACATATTTTTGGGCGCAATCCTGAACAGCGCCGGATTAGCAAGGCTGGCCGGCCAGTGCCAAATCCAACCAGGACAGGCTGGAGCCTTACCGTAGGGAAGGCTCCAGTCTCCCCTATGTGCTCCCCTCCCAAGCCCACCCAGGTCCCGCCCAAGTCCCGCCTTCCCCCCACCAATCCCCATCCCGAAATGGGATGGATAATCCCTTGCACCGACCGTCTTTGGTCGACGCAAGGAACACGCTCCGTCGGCGCTCTGAAGCCGACGCTCTGCATTCAGAGATGCAGTGCCGATGCGGGGCGGGGGCACTGCTCGGCGCCCACATGCCAGTGCTCTGCTCCTTGCATCGACGCGATGGCATCACATTAACGCAAGGGGTGCACTAGGATTGCGCTTCCCATGTATGTATAAAATTATATTAATGTATGTGCTTCTGATACGAATAAAGGAAGATCTGTGCTCTGTTCTCTGGAGATAGCTGAGTAGTTTATAGTTGCATGAGGCTGTTATGATTCAGAGACTTTCCTTTAAAGTGAAGTGAAAGTCATCACTCTTGTGACATTCTGTTCTGTTTGCTTTGCAGTTTTTGGGGCTGAAGCCCATGAAAGCCAGTGAGAGTACACCACTAATATTTGTTAGGCTGAGGCTTTTCTGACTGCCATCTTTTAGCAGTGCCTCTAAACAAGGAATTATTCTTTCTGAGTAACACATGTAGTGTAAACTCCACGGAGGTCAGAAAGTCCAATCCCTTTGTTCCGTGAAAATATTTATGCTTGAATCCCAAAGACATTTTGAATCATTTTTGGTGTTTTAAGGTCAGGATGTGGAGTAAATTATTCCAAAAGTTATTGTAGCCAAATATCATTCCCTCCAAAGGTTTGTGTAATATCTGTTTATGTGTGGTCAGATGACTGCCATATATAATTAGAGGCAGACTTTGTCAAGTTACAACACAGCGGAACATAAGAATGTTGAAAATATTAGGGGGTTTTTTATTAGCTGTACCAAAAACCTTTAAGAAGCTTCCTTGTACTGATTCAGATCAATGGGCCAGCAAAGTATGGAGGCTCAAGCAAGCGCTAAGGTTGCTGTGAATCACTCTGACTCCACTTCTTTGGTAACCTATGTGAACTTTCTGGTTGTATATGGTTCTACCCAAGGAATGGGATGCTGCATCGCTGCATGAGACCTCTGCATTGTGAATTCTCCTGGATGGAGGGGGTGGTAAAACTGGGCAAGGAGGCTGCAGGAAGGGGTAGATCCAGCAGCTGGGGTGCTTACCACATCCTATCCCCTCCAGCAGCAGCCGCCCTGCCCCCTGCCATTTATCTCCTTAGATTTGTGCCAACAAAATCGCTGGCACAGGACCAAGGCATCCTGTGGGTCATGAGGCATACAAAGAGTTAAGGGGATTGAAATCTCCTTTCCCTTCTGAAGACCCCCCATATCGCCCCCCTCCCCCATTAGATGCAGTACATGCCTTTCAGATCAGCTGCACCAGCGGGGGCTGGGTGGGTTAAAGATAGGATTGGGCTGTTAATCAAAAGAGAAATCCCTGAATCCTCACATACTTTGTTATATGCCAACCCTTTTGTTTCAGATTTTCCCATACATAATCAACGTTTTGTCTCCTTCACTGACAAATAGATTTCAAGGCAGCTTCTCCTTCTGTAGTTAGCCACAACTGTATAATTAGAGCTAATTAGTCCGTGTTTGGGAAGCAGATAATAAAGAAATGTACAGGTGGGCCCACAATAGCAGCAGATTGGGGATCTGCGGATTTCAGAATCCGTAAGGGTGCACCTGGACCCTCCACAGCTGTGTGTGACCGCCTGCTGCCTCAAAACGCCATTATGCGCAGAAAAATACTACTTTCAGTTTTCAGAGGAAAACTGGAGTGATATTTTTATGTGCTTCTGAGGCATTCTGGGGCTTCCCCGGGCCGCACAATGCCTTACGAGGGCAAAAAGAGTCACTTGCTCAGAAAACCAGAAGTAGTGTTATTTGCCCATAACAGGCATTCTGAAGTCTGCAGTGGCCATGGGTGGTTGCACACGGCCTCTGTGGACCTCAGAACACTCCAGACCTCTCCAGTCAAGTTCAGAGGGTAGAGCTGCCCTGAATCCGCATGTTTGAATACCTGGGCCAGGACTCCCGCTGTTAATGAGAGCCAACTGTACTGAGAACCAATGTGTTTGGATTGTGATAGGCGCCACTGTCTAAACAGTGGAATTTAGCCCTTAAAAAATTAGTTAGGAATACTGATCCCCTGAAATGATGTTTGGAGCACCACCCAAATAAATATCATGGATCCTTCATCCCTTCTTCTGTCCACAATTGGCACTGATTCTTGCTCAGGGGAGTGCCATCTGTAATTATCTTCACATATTACATTATTTTTATGCAGCTCTCTTAACTGAAGTTAAGAGCGCTTTGCAAATCATATTTCATTCTGGGTTTTTTCCTCACTTTAATATCTGGGCTGCAATCGAACATGAATCATTTCTGTGGGCTTCAGGGTGCCTAACTTGAATTGTGACCCTGGTCTTTAAAGGATAGAAGTGACTACTCTGAAGGCAATCTTTTTTCTTCTTTTCTGAGGTGGTGGGGGTGTACTGGGAAAGGAGAAGTAAGGAACTGAGCAGTGCCTCTTGTTTGGCAACTTTCTTTTTAATGGACAGTTTTTAAATGCTTCTAACTGCATACATTATATAGAAGGTCTGCTCCAATCCACATCCAATGAATATAACTAAATCATTCTTTACCACTATAAAGTCAGTATTAGGAATGAAATATGACCAATATTCCTCCAACCCATCATTTTCTAAAAAAGCAGTTGGGCTTTCTAGTGTATGCTTATCCTGGCTGCATTTGGTTTTAACTTTTAAAGTTCCATTTTAGACTCTCAATTACAATTTTTCTAAAATAATACAGAAGGCAAGAATGTGACTCTTGGCTGGATCATCAGGAGTTGGAGTTAAGAGGATGGCTCCTGTACTTCCTATGTATGTTTTTCAGTGTTTCAATTGATATCATACTGTAAGCAGTCTGAAGAATAGACACAATATAGAATGTATAATACTGCAGAGTCTGTACAGCAATAATATCTAGTATTTGTATGACATTTTCTGTGTGTATGTTGATGTTATCCTTACATTGTAAAATAAGCAAGTATTATTATCCCTACATTACAGCTGGGAGTTGAGACTGAGAAAGAAAGAATGACTTGCCTATAGCCATAGGCAACCCACTTGTAACCCACAGGAGGTCAGCTGGCAAGAATTTTCCCCTTACCCTGTGTTGCATGGCAGCCTCCTCCCCAACAGAGCTACTCAGATCTGCGTCAGCAAAATTGCTAGTATAGATCCAAGGGTCCCATGTAAGGTCAACTGGGCCAGGGATGGGGGTTAGGATCCGGCCTAATACTGGAGGCTGGTCCCACCCCACTCCTGCAACTGGTCTGCCCCTGGTCTGCCTATAGACAATAAGCAGGCAGGCAGCTTGCATACTAGGGGGACACAGGCAGAACATTAACAGGAAGCTTCCTGTTAACATTCACTGAGTCGTCCCCTCTAGCATGTAGGCTCCTTGCCTGTCATCTATAAGCTTCATACTTATAGCATCCTGTAAAAGCAAGAGCCATTCATTCTTGGCACTACTGATAAGAATTAAAATGAAGTTAATGGGTGTGTGTGTGTGTGTGTGAGAGAGAGAGAGAGAGAGAGAGAGAGAGAGCGCCATTCTTCAGTTTCCTCAGAAATGTGTATGCTCACAGGAGAAATAGTGAATGCACCATGTGACTGGTCTTGCCACCAGTCACGCTGACAACACAATCCTATGCATGTTTACTCTTAAGGAAGTCCCACTGAGGCCAGGACAGTACTCTCAGGACAATACCCATAGAATTGCAGCCTGAGTCTGTAACAACACCAATAGTACACTGAGTAGCACTTATAATGTCTAGGATAAGACAAATATCAATCAACAGTATTTATATACCACTTTTCAACACAAAGTTCTCAAACTGTTTACAGGCAAATAATAATAAAGTAGATCTAGGTTTGTAGATCTAGGTTTGACTGTTCTCTTTGACTTCTGGAAACACAAGCCATGGGCCATGTAGCCTCATAAGTTATTCATAGACATAAACTTGAGGAAATATTGCATCAGAATTGGTTGCCCATGTGGCTTTTCTGATAAGTTCTCAGAGACCCATTTAATTAGGGTCCTATAATCCTGCATGTGGGTTTGTCTATGGATTACCAATAGATAATCAGTTCTGATGTGACTTTTAGGTCTACAAACTGAAGCAAAGGCAACCTGACAGCATCAGGCATTATGTCAGAATCAGCCATCATTTACTTGGATTCATTTGCTGTCAAAATGCGGAATGATGCAAGAAGTTGTATATCTTGACATGTTTCTGTCTTGATGATATGACTTACAAAGTATGAAATAACATATTCCAATCTAGTGCAGGGTGACCAGATACAATGAAGGACATTTAACCCTTGTACAGAAGAGAGAATTTTGGGAGGTGTAGCTTGCATTGTTTTCATCGCCCCTACTGGCTTTGGTGGCAAGGGGGTAGGTCTGCTTACACTGCTCAGTTGGGAATCGTAAAAATCATATGGTTTTGGCTATTGCACTGGGAGAGAGAGTTAGGGGTGATCTAAAAATGGAATACAATACTATAAACAAAAATACTGTGTGGTCATTCATTCAAATATTATCAAAGGTAGCTCTTAATTCTGTTTTGGTAAAATTCCATGTGAACTTTGTTTTTTGAACCCATAGACGCATTAATGAACATTAATGTTAGTTCTTTTAAAACAATAAGCTCACGTGAACTCTGCTTAACTTTGCCCTTTGCTGTAACCTTGTGGAGCTTTACACTGCATACTTCATGTAAACTGTGGTTTGGAAGAACTGCAAGTAACCAAGCAAATTAAATTGCCACTAAATCACATATGTAAACTCTGTATGTCATGGGCCGCGCAATCCCAAACCCTGTGCAGTGTCAGCGTAAGGGGGTTGCGCTGACACTGCGCCCTTAGCGCCGACACAGGAGTGCTGATCGGCACCCCCACGTCAGTGCTAAGGCAACAGGACCAGCACTGCAGGCAGTGCTGGTCCTGCTGCACCCACACTGAGCCACCCTAGCATTGGCTGAAGCCGACCGGCGTGAGGGATTCCCCACGTGGAAGCGGCACGGGGATTGGTGAGAGGCAGGACCTAGGTGGGCCTGGGAAGTAACCGCATGGGAATAGGGGAGGCTGGAGCCTCCCCGCGGCAAAGGAGCGTGTGCTCCTTTACCGTAAGGGAGGCTCCAGCCTCCACCTACCCAGCGCTGGAGAGGGCGCTGGCTAGCCAGCGCTCCTATCGCAGCGCTGGGTAGGATTGCGCTCTCAGTCATGTCCTACTATTTTCTTCTTTCTACTCTTTCTTCCCTTAGATTATTTGGAAAATCTGGGTCAACATAGTCATCTCCAAAAGTAACAAAAGCCAGTTCTTACAAGATGCAAAGAGAAACAAATTGGTGTGCTCATGCCAGAAACGATATGAAAATCAGAATTATGCAGTGAATTGCCAAACATACAATACAAAACATACAATGGCTGCAATCCTATACACACTTTCCTCAGATTAAGTCCATTGAATACAACAGGACTTACTTCTGATAAGACGTGGCTTGTGCCCAATGTGTATTTTGCCTTCCCAACTACAACTCTCCTTCCAGCTTCTCACGTCTCCATGAAGCCACTGTAAGGGCACAACTAGGCATGCACCTCATTGTACCATATCGACAGAAAAGGGGCTAGTTTTCTTTGCAAGTAATGAAGTGAAGCACTAATTGTGGAAATGAGAACCATTATGGAGGTTTGAGGAGGATTTTTGTACTTTTCCTCTGCTCCAGGTTTGTCCCAATCCACCGTCGCCACCTCTCATTTGCCATGCTATTTTTAATTGGAAAAAATTCCATTGGAAATCAGAATGTGAAAAAAGTTTGGAGAATAGCACATGATTCATGATGCCTGTACAGTGGAGTAGTAATCATGGAGGCCTCCTCAAGGTTTGTTCCCTTATCCCAGAGCTGCATTGCCCTTACCCCGGTGCTGGAAAGTTGGTTAGGATTGCACCCTCAGTCACTGCTGCCTCAAACTGCCAAAAGACCCACAGAAGGCCATGCCAGTGATTTGCCTTCTATCCATTCTTTTCCCACACGATTCTGTTCTGGCACTTTTCTGTCTTTGGTATTATGGTGCCCACAGTCTGATGCAGGCATTTTCTGATGTGTGTAAAGACCAGGTACATTTATGAGTTCTTGCACTGAATTGACGTTAGACCTTTGAGTCTAATCTGTGTCATTCCAACAGAGGAGTGCTACAGTAAGAAAGTAGCTACACATTAAAATTTTGAATAAAAATGGTAGAGAGACTGACAACACCTTATTCATCTATTGGTGGTCCAATAGATGTGTGCACCTGCTTAATTGTCAACAATCAGTAGTGTGGCTCTTGTGAAGATAAGGAAGGCTGGAATAATATGAACTTAGATTCAGAAGAAACTCGGGCAAGATTCTGATCCAGGCTTAGGGCCTTGTTTCATATTCCGTGGGTTGGCTCATTAGGCTTTTAAGACAGGTAAAAATGTTGTATACAGCTGTCAGGTTAATTTTAAAAGATACGTAATGTATTTTTTTATTTAGAATATTTGTATCCTACCTTTTAGTTGAAGCAGTTTTGTAGGGACTGACAACTGAATGAAAATATTTAAAACATTCAAAACATTAAAATACTAAAACAATTGCAGGTGATAAAATCTCTAAGAGTAAAATGCAGTGATCTAAACATCAGGATCTAAAAGGTCCTGAGAACAAAGTTGCCTTGACCTGATCTACAAAGTTGCTACCATCTGAGTCTTTTGAGGGTGAAATTTACAAAACTGGGGCACCACCCCAGAAGAGGAATTGTTTCTAGTTGCCAGCTGCCTAATCCCTGAAGGTAGAGGCAACCAGAGTAGAAACTCTGAGAAAATGGTAAGGACTGAACAGGTTCATATGAGAGTAGATATCCTAGTAGAAACCCAAACACGGGGCCCAATCGCATCCAACCTCCTTGTGCCAGTGCAGCTGCAATGAAGCCCTGAGGAAAGGGAACAAATGTTCCCTTACTTGGAGGAGGGACTGTACCGCTACTGCAGGATGCAGCTTATGCCCTGTTGACATGGCTGCACCAGCGCTGGAATATTGGATAGGATTTGGCCCACTGTATTATGCAACACTTTTAATTGTGCCAAGAAAAAAAATCTGAAGCCAGTGAAGATTTGTTCATACTGGTGAGATATGTTCTGATAGGTTGGAGTGCAGGGCAACCTAGCAAGAGATACCCTATGCTCTAATATCATGTACTGTCATTTATAGAAAGGGACGCGAAGGCACATCTGGCAAGTTTCATATACTCCATGATATGTCCAATTTGGTGGATGAGTGACTTATTTAACACTTGCATTATTTAACCCAGCTGCGGTATAATTCAACACAGCATTATTCCATTGTTTAAATCTTTGCAAAATTCCACTGTTTCTTTGTACACAATTAATATTCCTTGGGGTGGTGTGCAGCATATAAACTCTCAAAATAAGCATTGTGCTGTGTTCCCAGGAGATACTATGAGTGATAAGTCTTCATGTTGCTATTTACTGAAGGAAATATATTGGCCAGTCATCAGAAAAAGAACTCTCTCCCCCATTCCCTTTTTTGCTGTACTCTGTACATATTACACATAACGGCCTCTTTGTGTGCAGAGTAGCTTCCCCATCCTCCTGCAAAGCTGAGCTGTTCATTTCCCTCTCTTTGGGAGGATCTTTCATGCAGTAATTAGGAAGAGAATGTTTTAAAAAGTGAAACATAAAAGTGTAAGTCATGAAGGGTGGCAAATAGACTTTCAGCTGGGTGTTGCATATAATGCACTATATAAATAAAGCTGCCAATAAAACCCAGAATCATCAATGTTTCAATGTCAAATTGCTCAGATCTCTAGAGGTGGATTACACAGTCTTCTCGGGAGATTACTGGACTTCAGGAAATTGCGTATCAAAAAAGCTTTGGCCTGGCCCTACAAGCCCCAACTAAGCATAGTACTGGCATATTAGGCCTGCTGCCTTAAGCCAATGCGGCTACATTGGGCCCCATACTTTAGTGGGGGCCCCATGCTGGCATGGCAAGTGGATCACTGCTGCAGCCAGGATCTTTGTGGGCTGTAAGCCAGTGGGGTGAATTGAATGGCTGTCATTGGGCTGCCTAAAATGGGCCTTCTGTAAGCAGTTGGCGGTGACATCTTAACATCACCACCAACTACTTCCAGGTGCTGCATTTTGCGTGCAGCATCACAAGTGCTCTTCTCACCATGGCTGCATGGAGGGTGGGGGTCATGTGGGAATGCCCCGCATTGGGCCCTGCCGCTCCTAGGGCCAGCCCTGGCAGCATCAGCCTCTCAGGGTGCTGTGTCTTGGGCCAGGATTAATGAGGCTCCTCCTGGTTCAGAAATAATCTGGACTTCCATTTCTAGAAATCTACCAAGCAACTGGGAAAATAACTCAAAAACCCAAATTGTTCATCTTATAAATCTTATAAATCAGACACCTATTTTCCTCCTGTATCTTCACTGCCTGGTTATTAGAGCAGTGTTAGAATTGTAATATGAATGTGTGCAAGCAGCAGTCAAAATGAAGATTGGCGTATAATAAGTATGTGGCACTAAAAAACAGCATGTTGCAACACAGTGCTACTATTGACCAATGACTAATGTCTTGGCACTAAATGCTACAGTTTTAATATTGTTGTACACTTTAATGGTGTGTAGAATTCCATTTGTAAGAGATTTATAATCCTCTTGGAAGCAACAGGGAACAGGCATTCGCTTCTTATTAGGCAAATGATGGAAACAGGATGAGGCCTTCCTAACCAAGCAGTCCCCTGGTATCAATGAAATAGCAAGGTTCTTGGAGGCAAGGAAAGATGCTACAGCCAACAGCATTTTTAGGTTATTGCATAAGAACGTCTTTCATCCTCAAGGACCCTAGAAAGAGATTGCTTCCTCCGTCAGTAATGAATGCCATCACTCTTAGAAATCAAGCATCCAGCAAAGTGTTGAAGTTTCATAACTTCATTTAAGTCAACATGACATGAAGACATGCAACTTCGACATAAAGTCAGCTCATCCACTCACTGTTGCCTCTCCAACACTCAAGACTCAAGAATGCCCAGTTTCCTTATAGTGGTAGATCTCATAGCTTGAGTGGTGCATATGAAGTTCTGGTGTGTGTATATGAGCCCACCTGTGCATGCTCCAAAGGCCTTAGAAAATATTTCTAATGCTGTGAGTTTTAGTTTCAACTTATTGTATCTTCAGCACATCACATTTTACACCCACAGTCCCTGATCTAACAAAGGATTCTACAAACAGCTTATCAGGATTGGGTGACTGTGCAGTTCTGTCATCTGTTAGTGAGAGACTAACTCAGGATCAGATGAGGGGCATTTGCACTTGGCGGAGGGGCACTAGCTGCCATATAGATTTCTCAAACTACAATTATTTCTGTCCTTAAAACAAGTTCCCATCCTTAAAAGCAGGATGTTTGTGTTACTAATTAAAAAAGACAATTTCTCCCCCAAGTAGAGATGAAGCAGTGATCTAAATGGGGTATTCAGCCCTACACTAAGCTAGCCTCAATGGAGGCTGTAATCTGGGTGTATGTCCCATTGCACTTGGTGGGGCTTACTCAGTGGAGCTGAGAAGCCATGCATAGGATTGCATTGAAAGCTGTGTACTTCCAGTGGTGTGTACATCAGAGATATGCCATATTGTTCCGTGGGGGAAAAAACATGTCTGAAACATGCATACATACAAAATCACTCTCTCTACTGGAAACATGAGAAGAAATACTTCATTGTGAGATTTCAGAACATGGATCATTGGTTCTGTACTGCAAAACAGTTACTTTTTCATCTGCAGGAAACAGCATATTTTGAACTGTACATATCAACATTTTCTGGTCAGACTTAGCCACATGCACACCCTATTGCTTTCTTTCAAATAGTGCAAAGATGAAGCTTCTTTCTCCACTTATAAAATGGGAAAAACAGGAATGGTTTCATATAATTTTTGTTCTGTGAGATGACTTTATAGTCTTGTCTTGTAGGGATTTAAGATGCATCTTGGTTTTGTGAATGGTTCAATATGCATTGAGGTCACAGCCCTGCATGTGTCTGACAGATTTCCTGACCTGAATCTTGCCATTCTGTTGGTTTGTCTCCGAATATGTTGAATCACTTACAAGACAGAGAGAGAGCGAGAGAGAGAGAGAGAGAGAGAGAGAGAGAGAGAGAGAGAGAGAGAG
>JAJKFI010000009.1:22658180-22670674 GCA_029204185.1 Lerista edwardsae
GAGAGAGAGAGAGAGAGAGAGAGAGAGAGAGAGAGAGAGAGAGAGCTGTAGATGCACCATGATGCATCACTGGCAAAAAACAACAGCAGCAAACAAACAGATGAGCAGGGTGTCTTATGTCAGTTTACTCAGAAGCCAGTTACATTGTATTTAGTGGAGCTTGCTCCCAAACAAACATGCATCAGACTGCAACCAAATTTGATCTTAAACAACAAGCCTTGGAGCAAGCACACTTATGGCAATAGAAGCTACATGGACTACAGTTTGTAACACCAGATGCATGAACTTGACAATCCAATGTCACTTGTGCCAGCTTTCATGGGGCCTTTAAGGCTCCTTGTTATGTTTACTGCAACAAATATGGCTACTGCTCTGGAAATGCATTTGAGTAATCCTTACATAACTTGAAGTTTGTATTGTCCTACTTAATAAGTTCATAGCTGAGGTGAAAGAGGAATGCCTGGACTTCCAGCACAAACTGCTCTGAGCTACTATACAACCCCAAAGTATCAACTAGTGGTTGGGAAAAACCAGCGATATGGAAGCTAGTGCACACACTGGCTCTTATTGTATTGTGGCTGGTCTTGTTTTGGGGAATAGCTGCTCCCTGTTCCTGTTGGATAGGTCTTCTGACGCCTTTTTCCATCAACCAAATGAGCAATTTGGCCCGTGACTGTAAACCTCTCATTACTATGCAAAATTGTGGATTCTGTTTGTGGCAAGGAGATAAGTTGGCCCACCTGTCATGGGCACAAGAACAAATCTAGTGTTAAAAAATATAGCATTGTACAGAAACAAGCACAGGAGACAGAAGCTCTCTTACAATCTACTTCATGCTCTGCCAATCACATCTCATGACCCTGGGCAAGATGTTTGTAGTGAGATCTAGGTGAAAGTGCATTTTTCATGCAAAATGCTGTCTGCCCATGTGCTTTGGGATTGATGAGCTTTTCTGACAGGTCTGGGAGAGTCTTCTGCCACTCAAGCATCCTGGTTATTCACCATCATTCCTGGGTGATCCACTGTCTCAGGGCTGGGTTGCTTTGGTTGGCTGGGAGGGTTTTTTTGCCCAGATCTTTCACTCCAAAATGCAAGCAAGCTGTGGCCAATCTCTGACCCATCTCTTGCTGGTTGTGTTCTGATCTATTCATACTTGCATTTCACCTTTCCTCATCTGAGCTCCTGTCCACCTCAGGAGTGCTCTTTCAAGAAGTAATCATGCACCCTGAACCAGTAGTGGAGTGCTAGGTTTTGCAAAGAGCCTTACCTTGCTGTGTAAATTGCTCCTCTCCCTTGCTGCGGTAGCCAGTAAGTGAATTTTACAAGGCACTGCTTTCCCCATGAGGATTGGCTACAGAATCCCTGACAGATGTCTGTTGAGCTTCTGCTTGAAAACATCCAATAAGGGAGAGCCCTCTACTGCAGAAGGAGTCCATGTTCCAGTGCTGGACAGCTCTTACAGTTAGGAAATTCTGCTTCACACCTAGCCAAAATCTACTTCCCTTATATTATGTTTGCCAATCACGTCCCTTGGTTCTAATCCTGCTCTCAGGTGCCACCGAGAAAAAGTCTTCACCTTCCTTGGGATAGCCCTTCTTATACTTGAATATGATCATCACTTCTCCCTATAGTCTTCTTTTGTCAAGGCTAAATGAGCCGAGTTCTTTTGACCATTCCTCATAGGATTTGGTTTCCAGACTCCTCACCACCTTCGCTGCCCTCCTCTTCATTTGTTCCAGCTTATCCTTCTTAAAATGTGGTGTACAAAACTGGATGCAGTATTCCACTTGAGGTCTGACTATTGCAGAATATAGACATATTATTTTAAGACTTGAATACCTTTTTATACAATAATGTATCTAGATTGTCCTCTGTACATGCTTTAACATGGCATATTATGACTATGGCTTCTGTTCATTCTTCTTGTAGCATTCTTATCAGGCCACAAAGGTTGTGCTTTTACAAGTACATTGTTTTTATATCAATATTTTTATATCACTATTCAAGAGGAAAGTGTACAGGTGACTAAATGATGCTTTTGTGCTGCCTCCCATGGACTAAGTAACTAACTGGGGAATAATTTATGTTGGGAAAATGACATGTGTTCATCAAGGCTGCCCCCCCAGCCTTGCAGCTCTGATTGAGCAGCTGATGTTAAGTATTTTTAAAAAGTAGCAGTTCCCCACATCACATCTACTTTGACCCTTGAAGTCTTAAGGTTACAGAAGTGTATATAAAAATGTGGTATTTTTCTTTACTATTTTGGTGAAAGAGCCGTTTATTCAATAACTATATTTTCCTGTTTTCCACAAAAGCCAATGTTATTTTTAACCATGTTTCTGTGAACAGTGGAAATTAATAGGATTACTGTCTCCTTTCAGAAGCTCTGGACAATGGACCTAACAAGTGTGAAAGGTGAGTCGCTTTTCCCTTTGCCACCTGCATGTTTCAGAAAGAAATATAAGGTGCTGCAAGCCTCCAGTTGGTGTTTTTTCACACAGAGGGAAAAATCAGCAGGGGTCAGATGACAGGAAGGGCCAAAAAAAAGGGCCAAGCCTGTAAATTTATGATTCCTTTCTGGCTCCTTAATCTGTCCTCTGGTGGAAATTGCTCACAGGCTGTCCTTCTCACTTGCCTGTGCACCAGGTTCATTCCTGTCTGCTTCTCAGCTTGGCTGCCCACTTGCTCCAGGCACATCTTTGCTGGCTTTTATGAGAAATTGAAAAGAAAAAAAAAAGCAAGCAAACAGGTGTCTGTTGCAGTATCACTTCCTGGGCTGCTGTTTGTTTACTAAAATGCACACCTCCATTCTATTGAAATGAATGGAGTAAGGAGGTTGTTTGAGAGTAAGGAGGTTGTTTTGAAGGTAGGGGCACTACCACTGAAAATGTCCAATGCTCAATCACCACCTATCTAAGCTCAGCAAGGGAAAAAAAGAAGGACTCCCCAGATTGTCTGCAGACCTGGATCAGCTCATCTGGGATCAAGCAATCCTTGAGCTACCAGTCACTCAATACAATGGAACAAAATTACAAGTACTTATAAGGCAGCAAACAAAACCCAACTCGATAACTGAAACATCACAGCTAAATAATCCCTACCATCCCTGCCAAACATAATCTCTCTCTAAATGCTGAACAGAAAAAAACAGGACTTCCAAAGGAGTATAGGGCATCCTAATAGATTCCCATTGTGCCTCTGAAGCCAAGAGCAAGACTGGAGATGATCATCTGAACACATGAACTGGTTGTGGGGTGTAGTTGTTTTTAATAAAATAGCTGCCTGGGGACCATGAAACAGAGCACCTTCACCCATGTACTAATTTTTAAAAAACCTTTCAAAGCCATTAAAGGCTGGTGAAACCTGTTCTGAACTATTGATGTCCACAGTATAGCTGCTATATTTGAGCTCAGTCAATGTCTTTAGGAGATCTGAGAGGCAAGGTCTGTACAAATATACCTGAAGTTCAGTTTTGCTTTATCTCTGTCTTGTTTTGCTCTCTTGTGCATTTTCTGGGCAGGGAGACTTTTTTTTTTAATCTGCATGTATCACTTTGAAGAATACTACTAATCATACATGAAAACATTTCTTGTTGCTTGATTCTAGTGCAGCTAACAGAAAGAGATCAAACAAAGATGAGACTTATTGGAAAGAGATCAACGCAGCAATGGCCTTAACAAATCTTGCACAAGCGAAGGACAAAGTACAGGGAACGACCAGCTGCATCATCCAGAAATCATCACATATATCAGAAGTAAAGACTGTCAAAGTGCCACTAGTACCGCCATTCTAACAAGAGTTGTTACTTTTCACCATAAGTGGACATTTTCTGCGCTATTGGTTTTTTCATGAAGTCAGACTGAGAGATTGGAAGCAAGTGTTGAAAAACAGGTTCTATTTGCATAATGGTCAGTAAAAATAATAATGAGCATGGTCCTTTGGGAAGGTCTCCTGCACTACTACCACTACAATGACTGGGAGCTGCACAGGAGCATGGAAGTATTCTTGCACAGATTCCATTCATTCTAATGGTGTTTGCACAAGAGACCTTCCCAACAGAATGTGCTCAGTTATGGCAGTAAACAAATGCTCCCTCAGGCTCAAATATGTTTTTGTTTTGTTAAATAAAATGTAAAATCAGTTCTATGAAGGGCATGTAAATTATGAAAAAACCCTCTCAAGTTTTTTTCTAAATCAAACTATTAACTTATTTTATTATATTAATCAAACTGCACATTAAGCGTCTGCATTGCTATAACAATAAGTGCCTTGCTTTCAACGTGGGCATAGCTCAAGACAACTGTGCCTCAAAGTGTCAATGCCATAATGCTTAATCTTTGCATGTAATTCTAAAAGCATCCTGACCTGTTCAGAACTGACCTCAGAAAGAGTGAAAAATGGTAGTAATGAAAGACCCTTAAGTGTCTGGTGCATCATTTGCCTTGTACGGAGAGACTGGTACATCTCCACAGTGAAATTGGTTCATCTCATAAGGGGAAAGTCTGCCAAGACCAAGAGGTGTACACTGTCCCCTGCTCAAGAGAAAGAAAAGTTTTTGTGCATTGCATGTATTGTTTTTCCTGCCAGCATTTGCAGTACATTAAAATACCAAAATAATAACTCTGATAAGTGCAATACTGTAGCAAAGATGTCAAAATGTTTGAAGGGATTATGTACATTAAGGGTATTGATGTGAGACGTTATGTAGCTCTTCCCTCAATTGCTTTGTAGTGAGAATGTAAACACTTATGTTGGCCCAAAAGGTCATTCACATTACAAACGCTTCTCCTTAGAGTCTCTTCCACATTGACCCCAATCAGAGGTTAACATAAACAGCAAGACAGGAGCTCAAAGGCAACTTAAGCCACACATATGGACATACTCCCAATTCTTAACTGCTTGTGTTATTCAAACATTTAAATACAATAAATGCCCATTGTGATGAAGTCCTGGATGCAGTAAAACTATTGGTAGATCCAATTTGCTTTCCAACTCTCCTTTTGATTTATTTTGAAATAGTTATGTAAGTAAACAAAGGAGGTCTCTTCTTTTGCACCAAATCAACCTATGCCTCAGCTTATTGTTTATACTGGAGCTCAATAACTTTCCACCACAAAAATTGTTATTGCCTTAATGCATCCAAAAAGTTTTTATTTTGGTATGGAATGTATCAATTGAAGACAATCCCCATTTCAGTAAAGAGAAAAACAAAACAAATGCATAATGAAATCTATATATTATACAAAGTGAAAAGTCCAAATTATAAACATGTGGAGCATACAAAAAGTCAAACAATTGTGGCACTGAAGCAATTTAAGTCAAAGTAAATGCTAAATTAGTCATTAATAACAATATTTTAAATCTCTAAATTTGACTGCCATTTAGTGATGCGAGTTGTGGAAAATCAGTTTTGCTGGAGATATATCAGATTTTATTTTTTAACCCTGCATAAATATTGTGACCAGGTTCACCTCTTAAATAAACAATAGTAAAATCACATATAGTTTATTTTGCTCTGGTAAGAGAAAACTGAAATGAGTGGATTGTCCTTGGTTCAGTTCACAAGGAAGTTGAAACCTAAATTATTTTCCTTATTTTGAATAATACATCTGAATAACAGTATCTAGATTAATTTGCTAAATCCGGTTTGAGCACCTAGTTTGCAAATGCATTCTTGATCCAGGAAAGTTTGTAATCTTGTTTCACTCAATCCCTTTCTATCCTTTCAGGTTGAATGAACCCTGGTTGAAGCAGGCAAAGCATCCCTGCAGGATGACCCACACCTTTGTGTGTCCACCTAAAGTGTAGGACATGATCCAGCCCCTCTTTACATTGAGTACATGCAGTCCTTCCACAAACTTAGGGCCCAATCCTGAAGCCAGCAGTAAGTTCTTACTGCAGGATCCAGTGTAGCAAATGTACCGTAAAGCATGTTTCAGCACCACTGAAAACCACAGTGACAGTGCTGGGCCTATGTCTGTGGCGCAGAGCCTCAGTGCCACAGAGCAGCCACCACACTGCCGACTATGGTAAGTGCTGCTGCTGGCTGCAAAACTGCAGGAGCAGTTTTTCAGGACAGGGGGAGAGGGTGGGGAAGATGGGGGAAGGCAAGGGAAGGGCAGAACTGGGCAGAAGGGAGGAGTGGCACCAGAAGGGGTGGGACAGGAAGTGGCACTTGCCAGCACATCCTAACCCCCTGTATCAGGCTGACACAAGGGTACTACAAAATAGCTGGCAGAAACTCGAGCAGCCCCATTTTGGGGGCTGAGGCTTTCTTTGAGACTCCGTTGGCTGCCACAGCACCTGCAGAATGGAGCAGTAGCCATTTTGGTACCACTGCTCCTCCGGGAGCCGGACAGCTCAGGATTGGCCTTCTCATTGTCCATGTGCTGTAGTGTAGAAGACAAGGAGCAGCACAAGACATTGCACAGGACTGCATTTCCCTTATATTTGCTGATTTGCTTGTATATTTACATTACAGTGGCTAGATTCAGTGGCTAGATAATACAGCCAGATTAAAAGCAACCAGGTTTCATTAGTATGTCTGAACTGGGTCTTTGTGTGGGTTACCTACTGGATTTATACTTGCAGCATCTTATTTTTGATAAAGCACCCTGACACCCTTAAATGCTCCATTCCCACTTTTCTGAACATTTATGGTAATCTCCCATAGAGAGTGAAGAGGGTCAGCCCCTTGGTGAAGCTGACTTTCAGGTATGCAAAATGTTCCTCAAGCATAGCCAGTTCCAATTGCACTAATATAATCTAGATATAATCTAGAACATAACCTAGAATCAGATATCAACCTTGATGTAACTTGTAGAATGCGTCTTGATGTAACATAACATTTTGTGGTTGTGTTTTTTTTCTACGTGTACAATTAAAATGATTTGATATGAAAAATATTTTGTACATAAATATATATTTTTACTTTTTCTAAATGGCTGTTTTGCATTGACATAAAAGCAGGAAATATATGTTACGACTGTATGAACAGTTGAAGTATACTTTTGATTGACTTGCATCACTATGCAAAAGAGCTCCCACAAGAATGACACGTGATCTACTGGATTTTGTCATAACAATGTGAGTTTTTAAATAAAAACAGAGTAAAGACTTCACTTTAGTTCATACTATTATAAGTTATTCTGGTATTAACTATTTTGTGACAATAAACTGTCTTGCCAAACTTTTCTGTAAGATGTATTATCTGTGTTTTTATTTGGTATTATTTGGTTTTTATTTGACGAAGTATAGTCATTGTGTACAGTGAAGAAGGATAAATATGGAAAATGAAATGAAAGACAGTATCTCCAAGAATAAAAGCCACATCAGGAACTGGGGCAGGCTGGTCCAACGGCACAAGCAAACCAAATGATCACTTGGGAGTTGCATTTTTTTGACGTGCCACATCATCTGAGAGGAGTACCCAAGGATCATCTACAATATTATTCAAGAGCTCTTAAGCTGTTCCTTTTGGGTTCTGCAATAAATTGATTTGTGGTTGCAAATATTCTGGTCAAACTCAGACAGTGTTGAGGCCAGGTGGCATCTGGGGATTGCTTTACCTAAATCTAGACCCAGATAGCATATATTTTTCCACACCAGGAACCATGAGGTTCAGATGCTGGAACTTGAAACAGGAATTAGAACCAATGGGTTTTTCATAAAGCTGGAAATGGGCAACTTGTTTCCTCCTGTTGCCCCCCCCCCAAGCCCAAGCACCCTTCCTTTTCCCCCAAACACCCATCACCCCTGGAGCAAGAGGCGACGAGTGGCTGTGTTTGCTGACATCACCTCTGTAAAGAAAAAGAAAAATCAGACTCTTTGCAAGAGATGGCAGTGAATACAGTCTCTTGCTTTGCTACCTCTCCCCAGCTCTCCATCCTGCTGCCCCCCAGCCTCCAGAGCAAGGGGCAACAAATTGCTCCCACCTTGCCCATCCTGGTTCAGCTGTCGCCATGCACCCACCTGATGGCTTCCAAAACTGGGGCCAGAAATTGTCTCCTGGGCAGCTTGGAGTCCGGTGCAAGTGCTACCTCCTGCCCCCCTTAGCCATGCTACTGCTTCCTGGAAATGGAAGGTTCAGATTTTATTATCCATCCCCTCTACTGCCATTTAGGCTCAAACCCTCTAGAACTAAGGCGTAGCAGGCAATAGATGTCGTAAACGTATCCTGAATGCCCAGGCAGGATAGGCTTACAGTCAGTGTCATGATAAGGTCTCTGTTCAACTGAGCATGGGGAAGGGTGTGGGAATCAGCATCCGTGGACAACATTTGCTATGTTTCTTAGGGACTGACAATACTGTTTTGCATGCTTGCACTACTGTCTGGACCTGCAAGGGGGGTCTACCATGACAGCCCAATATCTGAGTCAAGTTCAGCAATATGCAGGTTGTGCCTTGCTATCCACCAATTTGACTTACCACTGATACTGGGGTCCACTTTTAAATGCCTTGTAACAAGGAAAAATGTACCAAAATCCCATTTCTTACCTTCATGCTGTTAAACTGGGGTTAGTAATTCTGGGTTTCTTGCTCTTCCCTTATCAAGAATGGGTGAGAAGTGGATCTTGCAAGCTATTTTTCCACTGATTTGGTATCCACTGGGGTTCTGTTCCAGAGGCACTTGCTGGGAAAATGAGAAACAGCTGTAGCCCAGTTTCCCCAAATTATTTAAGATGGGGGCATGGGAGGGCATCCACATTTAAACAGATAATACTATTATGTTGATCAATTAAGGGCAGAAGAGCAGAGCAGGGCAGTAGCATTCCTAGGGGGGGATGGGACGCTAACTTTTGCAAGGTGCCTTACCTTGCCAACCACTCCTGTCCCCCCCTCGTAGCCAGTCCTCACAGAGAACGCAACATCTCCGTGTTGCTTACTAGCTACAACAGCGAAGAGAGGAGTGGTTTACGTGGCAAGGTACGGCGCCTTACTAAACTTACTAAATCCCAGCCAGTAGGGAATGCTACTGGAGTAGTGTCCCAGTATAGACAATCCAGAAGCTTCATAATGCATTGCAGCTGTGGCAGGAACGGATGGTGCACGGCTCATCTGTGCCTAACGAAGGCTTTGACGACCCAGGCTCCTAGAGGCCTTGTCAAACGACAACCCTTGTTACTGCCAAGCAACTGTCGCAGAACAAAAGCATCAATCAAAAAACAATCCTGTTTTAAACTGAACAGATACACGCCATTGTTTCTTGTTATATTTTTTCCTTTAATTTGTTCGTCTTGTTGCTCCATCGTTTCTGGAAACACAGGTTTTAACGTTTTCCAAAAAACACAAGAAGAAGCATGAGCGCTAGCGCTGAGCCAACAACTAACGGAGTCTCAGTTATTTATGATGTAGAAAACCAAACATCGTTAGAATTGCTAGTTTTCGTTTCAACATATGTAACCATTTTAATAAAATAAGTAACTGCTTAAAAAAATGCTTGCCATTTTGGAAATAAATGTTCATTCCTTGGGCTGTAGATTCCGTATGCATGTTCTGCATTTAGTTGTTGCTTGAAATCAGGGCTACAATCCAGCAGAGAGTTAAGCACATTTAAGCTTTGGATTTCAACCGACTTAAGCAGACTTCACTCACTGTTGGCCAAGTATTTATGCAGAATGTGACACAGACTTTGTACAAGAGGCGAGACTGCTCACTGCAGTGACCTCTGGCATTTAGCAGCTGATAGTATTGTGATAACAGATGCACAACAAGATTATATCAGAGCTGTGCTCTAGTGTAATTTAAAAGATAAAAGCTGGTCCTATACACTGCATTCATTGTATTCAATGGGACTTACATCTGAGTAGAAACGTATAGCACTATTAAGAATACTCAGGATTACTGCTTTAGATCTGTTGTCAATTACAAAGGCTCAGAAGCAAATATACAAGGGGGGACATATCCATGGATCCCATATCCATGATTTCAGGTATCTGTGGATGCGCCTCCTTCCCCCACTATTGAAACATTTTTAAAATGTAGCGGTGCGAAAATCAGCTTGCCAATAAGTTTTTAAAATGTTTTAATGGTTTTGTGAGGGGGCTGCGGGCTGTGTGATAACCCTGCACCCCTCATTATAACATTTAAAAGACTTACAGGGACAAAATTCTGCCTTAAACATGGCTGTAAGTCTACGGCTTAAAGCACGATGATTAACGAACACTTTCACCCTGAAGTCTTTTAAATGCTTCTATGGGTGCAGGGAGGTGAAGCATACAAGATTTAAAAGATGGGGTGAAATGCTTCCTTAAACATGGTGCTATAAGTCTACAGGCTTATAACGCCTTGTAGGCTTCCTCCTGTTGACCTCATTGATAATAAATAATAATAATAATACATGTATTTATATACCGCCTTTCTTAAGATCACTAGATTTCTCTAGTGATTACAACTCAAGGCGGTTTACATAGGCAGACTTTTCATAAACCCGAAGGTTTTTACAATTTACAGAAATGTTCTGTCTTTCAAGAACTACACACATTCAGATCTTCCTTTCTGGATTTAGCCTTCTTTCTTTAGCCACCCGTCTGTCTTCTGCTGGCTGATGCTTCCCTGCTCACACCAGAGACGCAGCTGACCTTCAGCACACTCCTCCTCCCATGAGGCAGCTGAAGCTCAGCTTCTAATCAGCCGCAGCTGCAAGGTCTGCCGCTCTCAGAGACTTCCTGCAGTCCCGAGCTCACGACCTTGAGATCTTCAGGTGTTATCTTCGGGCAAACGGAGGCATTAACCCTCTCGGCTAAATCTTTAATTATTCTGGCTGCTGGGAGGCAGCTTGCAAGATGCTATTAACTTGTAGGCTTATAGTGCTGTGTTTAAGAAAGAAGAATCTTGATCCTGTAAATCTATTAAATGTCGTAATGGTTGCTTGGTGTGTGTGTGTGCTTGTGTGTGCATGTGCGCACATGCAATATCTGTGGTTTCCATATCCGTGGGGGGCCCATGGAATGGATCCTGTACTATGTACTCTGACCTTTGAGTTTAGTGTCTTTTGTTCTAGCTAGATTTCCCAACTGTGGGTCACAAACTGTGGGTGTTCCCAGCCCATGTATGATGGAATGCTACACCATGTTACCTTGGCCTGAGGCAGTGCTCCTGGTAGTGCCAGAATGTTTTCAGGAGGCTCCCAGTCCTTTTCCGGGAACACGCCGGACTGGCAACCCTTGTCCTCCATGGGCCCTAGAATGGCCCACAGAAGCAATTTGAAGTGACTTCTGGTTTGCCAACACAACTTCTAGTGTTTGACCAGAAGTCACTTCCAGCTGCTTCTACAGGTCATTCAGAGGCCAATAGAACAGGTTGCTGGCCTAGCATGACCCAGGCCTCCACAGTCTCTTTTAAACATCCCGGCACCACCAGGAGCATCGCTTCACAACCTCCCACCAAGCATGAGGGGGGTCACAGCACCAAAAAGTTTGGGAACTACTGCATGGGCCACATGACACACATGCATTCAGTAATTCACCATTGGTTTTATCTTCCTTGATTAGAAAATATTTGGCATGGCACAGCACGGCACAGCACTGAGCAGCATCAGCAGTAGAATTGCCCCTGCGGCAACATGCACTCCACAGGCTTTAAAAATGGCTTCTGAGACTACTTGTAGGACAGGAGAGGTCATGGGACGGATTCCTGAGCTTGTCTAGTTATAGTGATAGTAAGATCATTGAGCCAGAGGCATGATGAATCTCCAAAACGTATGGCTGCCAGTACTACAATGAACGGTAAGCTGACTTGACCTATTTAATCCAGTGATGGCTCATCTGAACAGAATTAAGAGTTTATCCCTGAACATTCAGGTCTGAGCTGCTTTTCCATAAACTAAAGCCTGTGGGCCAAATGCCAAATGTCAAGACTGGAGTATGGAGTAAGCCAGGAGAATCCAGATGTAAGATGAAGCTTTGACCATTCTCACAGCCCAATCCTGAGCTGCCCTGTCACCCGCAACAGCAGTGTTAGCCAAGCGGCTACTGCTGCATCCATCCAGTGCTGGGCTGGAAAAAGAGTTTGTCCTTCCAGGGTAAGGGTGCATCGCAGGCGATGGGTCTACTCTCCTCTGTGCAGGCTATTTAGCTAGCACCGAGGCTAGGGTCTCCATGTAGGGTCGCGTGGCCAATGTTGCTGCTGATCCCACCCCCTGCTCCACCCCTCCCCCTGCCCTGGAATGCGCTTCCACCCCACCCCAGAAGACCACAACATTAGTTAGCAGTAACCCCTGCTAACTGAGCAAGAGGCACTTTTTCAAGTGGTATATTTAGCAGGGGGAGAGCAATTGCCCCTCTTCACCCCCCAGCAGTGTCTTTTCTAGTGGCTGTTGCTGGTGGTGTTTTGCATTTTTTTGTAGATTGTGAGCACTTTTGGGACAGGGAACCATTTAACTTTATTATTATTTGCCTGTAAACCGCTTTGTGAAAAGCGGTATATAAATACTATTGATTGATTGATTGATTGATTGATTGATTGATTGATTGATTGATTGATTGATTGATTGA
>JAJKFI010000009.1:22701087-22712983 GCA_029204185.1 Lerista edwardsae
GGAGGAGCTCCCAGATGTACCCACGCTGGCCCTGACTGGAACCATGGGAGAAAGGTGTTTCATCAGCGTGCTCAGTAGCACACTGCCAGGAACATTGGTGGAAAGTTACCTGCCACTGAAGATAAGGTGCGGGGGGCAGGATGAGGTGGAATAGGGTGGAACGGGGCAGGGAAGGGCAAAATGACATGGCGATGGGTGAGGGGAGGGCAGAACAGGGCAATGACAGGGGATAGGATGATTTGGTCCACAAAGGGGGTTAGTTCGGAGGCAGCAGTGGCATTCAAATTCTAATCACCTTCCCGGACCCAATCCTGTGGCACAGGTCTATATCGACTTGTGCCAGCTATTTAGCTAGCACAGGTATGAATAGACCTTTCCCTGCGCTGGTGAGGCTTACCTCTGCATAAGAGTACAATTGTTACCTAGAGGAGAGAGACCTCCACAACTGCCCCCACAGTTGCCCTCCACAACTATCCCACATCCCCACAAGATGCAGCAGTAGCCATTTTGTCACCACTGTATCAGCCGGGGGTGGGGGGTGGAATAGGATTGGGTTAGTAAAGGCACAATTTTTTTTCTCTTGCCAATTTCATCCATTTTTGAATGTCTATTTGTATCCATATGGACAGTTTTCCATGGTAATTCTTTACAGCTCTCTGGATACATTCCATCTGCGAATTCAAGACAACACTTTCTACACAACCATCTGTAGCCTGTGTTTGTCAAGCAGAGCAAACCTTGACAAAGACGCCAATGTTGAAAATTTGCCCTGGTTCAGTACCAGTTGACGACTGTGCTAGGTTCCATGTCATATCATATATACTCATCACATGTGCAGAAAATTAGTCCAAATGATGGTTGGTTGGATGAAGGAAAGGTCTGGACAATTGTTTTATAAAAATCTGGACATGATGCATCCTTCAGCTGCACACCATTATGACATGTAATTGCCACAAGGAATAAAACTGGTTTCTAAGGGATTCTGCACTGGGCCAATCTGGGGTTGATTTTGACCGTGTGAAAGTAATTTTGTCTATAATACAATAACTATCACCGTATTGTTTTACGCAACAGGGCTGTATTGCTTAAACCTTATTTCAAAATCTGTACAATAGTACAAAATCTGATTATCTCTTTGCATGTTCTCCGAAAAGGAGAGTATTTGCTATTGTACACAAGCTATTTATTAATGTTGGAAAATAGTTTCCTGGTTTTGGTAAATTTCACAGAGTCAGGACGACCATGAGAAACAAATGCAACACCAGTGACTGATAACTGAATGTTGTCTAGTCACTTCTACATCTTCAAGGAACAATGTCTGATAGCCCAACCCTAACGTGCTGGCACAGTGGGGCTGAGTGTCCAGCGCCGATTAGGAGCAGGCTGGAGGTCAAGTCCAAGCCTGCTCAATGGGGCCAGCTAATGGCAGATCTGTGCCATCTAATGGCACAAGTCTGAAAAATGCCAAGTAGGAAGGGACAGAGGTTAGAATACAGCAGAGGCCTTCTCTACATATCCTTCCTCCCTCCTGGGCCTGTCCCAGTCCACATTCCGCTTTCCTCCGGCCCAGAAATGCCCCCTACCTGCACAGCCCATGAGAAGAGATGCGTGCAGCGTTGTCATTCAGCCAGAACGCTGGGCGGGAAAAACGGGTGAGTGGCAGCCCGCCTGTTGCGTTCCGGTCCGCAGGGGCAGGGAAAACAGCGAAACAGACCAGAACGCAACGGGCGGGCTGCTGCTCACCAGTTCCTCCCGCCCAGCGTTCCAGCTGAATGACAACGCTGGATGCGGGGGTAATTTGTACCTGGGCATAGGGTCAAAAAGGGGGCCCAGGAGCCAAGGGAGAGGGCCCAGAAATTTCCTGGATCTTACATTTTCTGATCTTACCTGGATATTTTGGTACACACAGGACACTTTCCATTATAGCAGGAGGCTAAATACAACATGTTAATTTTCTGCAATGATTTTCTATATTTAAAAGATTTTAGAGAGACTTAGGGGTGTGTTTGGTTTCCCGTGTTACTGTACCCAGCAACTGATGACACAGCTAGAAGCTTCCATGGCCCAGTACTTCTCTCTGCCATGAGAGAGCTAGTATACACGCTCTCTTAAATGTGGTGGTCGCTCTTTTGCATCCATGGCCGCTGCGCAGTGTTCTCAGGAATTTGGTTCACAACCAACACTGAGACCCTAGAATGCAAATTTGCTCATCCCTGAAGAACAGGCCTGATGGCTAAGAGGAAGGATCAGCCACCTCAGACAACTAAAGACGCACACACAGCAAAAGTGCTGCCACCATGAACAGGGTGGTTGTGTGCCCCAGCCTGCAGTATGAAATAGGCTTACTCAAAAGAAAATCTCATTAGAGCCAATAAAACTTGAGCATGAATGTGTTTAGGAACACAGAGCTGAGTGGCAGCTGGTGATTTAGGAAAGAGGAGGCTGAGCTATTGTGGTTGGCAGTGGTTGCGACTGAGTAATCTGAGGTTAGGCAGGATATAAACATTTCTCTGTGAGCCAGTTCCTTTTGAGTCAGAGAACCTTCATGTTTAGCCTGGCATAAAAGATTGACCTCCTGGCCTTTTAAACCTACCATTGTGTGCAGAATCGTCTCTGGTTTGGTCTCAATCAACCAATGAAGAAAGCATTGGGTAAAAGCAACTCTTTGTGTATTTGCATTAATTTTAAGCCAGCCCCACTCAAGGGGATGAAAGTAATTTTTTTTAAATTATGGATAACATGTCCATTTAAAGCCATATTTAAACTAATAAAGCATGCTAAATATCCAGTGTTTTATAGCCTTTAATCCTGGCTAGAACTGAGCTGGAAGGGGATGGGGGCAGGGTTTTCAGCAACATTTTTATCATCATTGAAAGGAGTGTCTAAGTGCAGAAATGTTTTTTGGAGAGTGTTGTCAAAATGGTGAAAAGTCTCTTCTCTGAGGAAGAAAGGTGGGGCATTCGTCAACCACATGGTATGAACTTCCCTTGTTAGAGGCAGGGCCGGACTTCGAAGACGTCTCTTCCTGTGGAAGGGCATCCCCATTGCCCCAGTCCGGCTCTGTCTCTGGCAGAGCAGGTCGCCTTCGCCTGAGCTCCTGTGAGCTCAACGTCTCTTCCTCTGCCCTGAATAGGTTTCATTTGTGCCCAGCGTTATGGTCACTCGGAGCCCGATCTCGAGGGCTCTGTCGCCAGTGGTTCAAGCATGCCACTAGCTCCAAGTGTTATAAACATGCCATAAAGCATGTTTATGGCACCCGGATAGGAGGGAGTGGCTGTGCTGGGCCAGTGCCAGTTGGTGCTGTGTCTTAGCAAGGAGAAGCTGACTGGCTGGTGCACTAGCAGCACCGGCCAGCAGTGAGTGATTTTCAGGGCAGGAGGTGGCAGGTCTCAACATTCTAAAGCTCTTGAATACTTATTCAAGGATCTGAAAATACTTGAAATTCTTTCCAGATTTCCCCCTCCCACAAACATCAATTATATTTTAGCAGTCCACAGTCTCATGGCCTGGAGATGGTGAACAGTACCCACAGAAGCCTATATAATTTAGGCATGAACCTAGGATGTTCCCAAAACCACTCAAAAGGAAACACAAATCCCATCAATGAACGGAAGACTTATCTCACCTAGATCACTAGATCTAGCAGCCAATATTATTTCAGTCTTCTTTGAATTTAGCCTCATCAGGACCTTTCATGTAATAAAAATTACCTCAATTGGTCAGACCAAAGTCCATTTTCTGTCTGTATTTTATTTCTTGCAGCAGACGGGTGAACCCATCTAGGAATTCACAAGCAGGACTTGGATGTCATAGTGCCCTCCTCTAGTTTCTCTTCAGCATATGATATTCAGAAGTATTCAGGATGTGTACATGGGTATCACACTTCGCTAATACTGTATGGCTAATAATTCTTGATCCAACCTCTGTGAATCTGTCTAATTTTAAAAAATCATTGAAGCGAATAGCTGTGTCCATCACCATGAGTAAACCCTGAGACAGGAAGATGTGGATCAACCAATAGGTCCTATGAACTGCTGCTTCAGCAGAGCAACTCAAAAGACTGGGTCATTCATCACATTCCTGTAGAATGTTTTATAAAGATAGAAAAATGCTTGGTGACATTGTGAGGCCATGCATACATGCCAAAATCCCATGTAATATCCTACCTCTAAGTAAAACTTACTATTTTTTTTGTGAAGAAAACCAATGTCAGCATATTCAGATCTTAAATCTTTTGCACAGTGCAGTCAAACTAATGAAGCACATGGAAGCGCCAGTGTGCCAGTTGATGGTCAGATGTAATTTACTGCTTTGGAAGCAGAAGCTGTGAAAACTGGCTATCCAGATGAGTCAGAACTATTTTTTCTTGGTTAGGATCAAGCAATGGGCTGAATTCTGTATGCATTAATTGCCAAGAAGAATACCTGAGAAAAGTTAGATGATGACACATTTTCTTTCCACTTTTGTTGGCGGTGAGCAGTTTTGCTTACGGAAAGGCATAGATGTTGGAAAGGACAATTGGTAAGGTTGATTCATTCTTGGTTGTTTGGTTTGTTTCTTGAGAATCATGGTTGGCATTTGAACAGCTTGCAAATTGAAACTAAATATACTTACATGATGTGTGATTTTATTGTTTCTGCACATCTGGAAGCTGTAATGTAGCGACACTCTTGTGTCATGCAAATCAATACGAACGGAGAATTTTACTAGGACAATCCAATTGTCATATGTATATTCTAGACACATACTCACATGTAAACAGATCTACTGTGTTCATAAATCTAAATAAAATATGTAAGCTTTTTGAGCTATTCTTTGAAATAACTCATATGAAAATAAGCCTCAAACTTGATCTCCGCCAGAAAAAGGAGTAGAGGAGAGAAAGCCTTATGAGCAGCCAATTTTCACAGTCTTTCTGAAGCTCTACAAGTAATAACTAACACCTGACAATTAGGACCAAAAACAAAACACTGGATTTCACAACCAAATGAAGGCTGCCATCCTATGCATGCTTTCTTGAGAGTATGTTCCACTGAACACAGGCGACTTTCTAAAAAGTGCCTTTCTAAAGGGCGCACAGCATTATGTATCACAGCATTTCGGTGATGGCAATGTTGAGCATATGGTGGTTGCTTTTGCCAAGACAAAGACCATGAGATGTCTCAAAGCAATTCTGAATCAATATTTACCATCAGTATATGGAGAGGTGTATATGGAGAGATGTCACAATGTGTGCTGTTTGCAATCCTCATGTGAATTCTGGTCATGTGTTACGCATGGATGGCCAATTGTCATCAGTATATCTGCCACATAGCAGAAGAATACAGTAGGTTATGGCCTGGAGTGACAAAAGCAGAAGGGGCCATGAGCCTGGCCTGCATTCCTGCCACTACCATCACTTTTCCAGTACTGGACTTCTCTTAAGCAGACTATGGACATGGGTGGTCCACATATCAGGGATGGGAACTCAGGACTCAAGTCACAGAAACATGTGTGTGTGTTTTTTCTGACTCATGTAGATTGGTGTCACATGAGTCAAAAACTCAGGCACTGACTTGAATATAAATCTAAAAAATTCCTGTCTGAAAACCCGCAAGTCTAGGTGTGCGTGCTTTTTTTTCAGCATGGAAGACCTTGGGGGGCCATCTGGAAGCTGGCAGTTCCAGCCAGGAGGCAGGGAAAAGTTAATGTTTTGCATTGAGCAGGAGGCGAGGAGAGGGTGGTGGGAGCAGGCTCTCTTGTCCATCTCTGAAGAAACACTATGATCATTGGATGATGAGTGGTCTGACTTCTTTCCCTTAGAGAGGGAGGGGAGAAGGAGGATGCCAAGGGGTTCTTGCCTTAGGACTGGCTGGAGAAGCCCAGGGAAGGGGGAAAATGTGGAGGCAGGGAAGCCGGGAAGCGGTTCCTTCCTAGTAATCATGCGGGCTCCGTTATTACTTGAGTTGAGGAAATCTCATTGAAATACTGGCACAATTGGACTGCTTCTAAGTAGAGCTGCAAAGAATTGGGTCCCAGCTGCTGTGCACAACCCTACTTGCCGCTTCTGTCCCCTCAAACTCCCCATCCCGCTCCCTCCCATCTTGCCCACCCGCTTTTGGTCCATGCCCTGATCCATGCCAAAAGCCTTATGACTCAAGTCAAACGACTCAGAAATTCCAGGGGCAAGTCACCACTGGCACATGCTAGGACTCGTGCCCGAGTTGTGTCTTGGGAAGTGGAGACTAAGGACTCGACTTGAGTCTTGCTACTGGCCAAATTCCCATCCCTGCTACGTATATAGTACTGAAGTTTACAAATCTCATATATGGGAATTGATCTGCAGCACACTTGCCACAAAGTTCTGGCCTTGACTTATTTATTTGGGGAAAAAAGAAAACTTTGATCCTGCCTGTCCACGCTTGCAGGGGCCCAAGGCAGCTTACAACAAATGATTAAAAACAATACAGCAAAGCAAAGCAAGCCAATAAGACCATAAGCAAAAGCAATGAGTAGCAGCTGAGGAAAGAGAGGCCAAAGAAAACGCATGAAATAGAAGCAAAGTGGAACAAAACAGTCTTGCAGCCCTTATGAAAGGCCAACCGAGACACCTCCCCCTGTTACATGCACAATATATATCGTTGTTCACTGGAGGCATCTGGGGTTGTTTTACTCCGCCTGCTTCTCAAGATCTGTTAGAGAAGGATTCATGATTGATGCTCACATTTGGGCTTTTTAAAACACAACTAGAACCATTCTCTTGTGTAAACTTATGCAGTCCTAATCAGCCCAAACTCTGAATCTGTTGGCAAGAATCTAAAATTACGAGCTGCCATGACAAGGGCTTGGAGTGATATGGGAGAGACCATAGCACAGCGGTAGAACATCTGCTTAGCATGTGGAAGGTTCTAGGCTTTGTTCCTGGCATGATGGGAAAAGGACACACACACACCTCAAGGCCTAGAGAGGTGCTGCCAGCCGGCATGGTCTTAGTATACGGTAGTTGCATATGTTCCTAGGATACCAACAACTCTGGGTGCTTGACAACAAACCACATACAGCTCAAGGCACCTGTGTTGTGGCAATTTTCTCCTGTGCAGCTACTCTAATTGCCACATAAGAGCTGAATAGGCTTCTTACAGTGATGGTATTTCCTGGCATTTCCAAGGGTTCCAATAAATGTGGTATTATGGAAACAATTTCTCTGCATAACATTATGTCGCAAGAATTAAACAAACATTTTCTCTTCTGTCATCTCTTGGCCACATCCAAATCAAAAGCACCCCAAAGCTGCATGAAACCAGTACATGAACAAACCCCACATCCAGATTACTTCATGAAAGACATGTTTTGCTGACATGTGCATCTTTGCATCAAGTCCAGTGCCGAGGGGAAAATGCCATCATTAACCACTGTGACGCAGCTGGGGAGGCGATGCAGGAACGTATTTCTTCACGCATTTGCTAAATATGAGAAACTAAGCAGCATGAATTTTAGAACAAACCCAGCCCAGAGCTTTGCTCGCCCTTCAAAGCACTGAGAATGCAACCTGAGGAAGACTAGGGGTTGATGTTCTTCAGCCGGCCATGCCAGATGGGAAAATTTTTTTAATACTTGTGCAATTAACTTGATGATTTAAAGGTATTACTTTTTGGATCTGCTTATATACAGCAAGGGAGTCGGACATTCTGAGGGACTGCCTTCTCCCATACATTCCAGCCCATACTCTTAGGTCATGGAGGCTCTCTTTCAAATTAAATACTATATCCCAAGTTAGAGGGATGGTGGCATGGGGCAAGCCCACAAGTGTTGTGGCACCACAAGTATGGAATTCACTTACAGGGGAACTAAGAATGTCTCTTCCTCACGGCCTTTCAGCAAGGTCTCAAAACATGGGTTTTTTCCCTACTCTCTACTATGGAGTTTAGTAAAGCAAAATTCATAATACCTCATCATCTTGTAAATGTTTCTGTTGTCACAGACAGTGGCTCATGAATCAGAATCAAGGTAGGAAAATTTACAAGGCCAAGGCATTCTGATGTGAGGCATATGCCCTTTTAGCCAAGCTGGACAAGGTGATAATTATATATAGGTGTCGATTGTGATAGACAAAATGAATACTATGCCTGAAAATTCTCCTTGATTATTTGAGTATTTCTTATCTATTAGTGCAGAGGCCCACAGTACAAATTGTGGAAAGGAAATATTCTCAAACAAGCTCATCAAAGCTGCAAAAGAGAAAGGTGTGAGTGCCAGCATGTGGCAAACTCAGAAGTGAATTCATATTATACTAAATTGTGGGGCAAAATAGTTCATTATATAAAATAATAAAAGTGGGTTAGATGTAATTTTATGTCTGGAGCGTTCATAACATTGCACCAGATGCATCTTTATGAATGTTTTGCCAGAAGTCCATTTTGCCAATACTCTGTACCTGTGTTCCCGTCACTTTCGCCACTGATTGTTCCACTCCACAATAAGATCACAGTTGAGCGCATAATGAGGTGAGTGGAAAAATAAAGTCACTTTATCACACATGGAAATGTAATCTGCACGAGAAACAAAAGTGTTCAAAAGACCTCTTTGCCACATATTCAGATGTGACTTACATTCACTTCTCATGAGGTCACTATATGTGGCTCATTTTCATCGTGTGACTTGGCCCTCAGTTTGTAAGGAACAGCTAGAGCAAATGACCACACTTATTTGTTTAGTGAAAAGATCTCCAGTTAGCAGTGAGAATGAAAGAATGGCTTGGTTGACCAGTGAAGCAATAGCAGTAGTGTTCATGGAAGGCACTTGCTTTCCTTACGCATTATGTGCAGCCTGCAAAAAGGAGCAAACTAATAGAATATTACATTCTGTGTTGCAATCCTAATACTAGAACAATTATTTAAGTATTGGAGGATAGGAGCAGCTGCAAGTCAGTACCTGGATCCTAAGGTCAATGTGTTATTTTCAGATTTTGAAAGCAATATAAATCTTCAAATAAATAAATACTGTATATGCTTCCAAAATTTTCTCATCCAGATTTCCCCCTGCATTTTGGAGTCCCAAATGGCCTGGTGTTGATTCTGAAGTGGAACTGGTGTTAAGAATTGTCCATTTTTTGTGTGTTAATTTGATGTATGATTCTTTTTGTGTGGTATTTTTATAGATTTGTACATGCTGATAAAATGCTACAAAGAAAAGCTATCTTGCAGCACAATGTATGTATCTCTACTCAGAAGTAAGTTCCATTGTTTTCAGTGGAGCTTATTCCTATGAAAGTGTGTATAGGACTGCAGCCTTGATATGATTGTTGCATACATAGTTGAATCAATATTCTTTTTGGGTATTTTACCAAAATGCAAGAGCACATGTGCTCATCAATAAAACACAGTTCAAAAATAATCTTAATGCAATCATGCATCAAACCTAGCTTGCTATATTAGAGTGTTTGATCAATGCAGGGGAAATTATGCAAACAAAAGGAATGAACCAAAAGCATGTAGCTCTGTATACTCCAATTTCAGAATTAAATTTAGAAAATTTCCTGGTTAAAAGGGAATTCAGGAGGACTGGAACACAGAGTAGAGCAAACCAGAGAAATAATAAGTCAATGGAATAAGGGTAACCCTGTCATCTCTAGAATCAATAGGATTCAACAATGCCAGAAAGAGACAAGCTGAATCCTAATGCTTGGGCATATCTGTACTGGGGTTTTGGGTGAACACTGAAAGTGCTGATTAAGCATATCAAATCCTAGTGCATATCTGCACTGGGGCATAGCTGTACTGGGGTTTTGTGTGAACAAAACTAGGGCATATCTGTACTGGGATTTTGGGTGAACACTGAAAGTGCTGATTAAGCATATCAAATCCAATAGTACCCTCACATTGCACACTCTAGTAGGAATGTCAGAATGACAGAATTTCAGCATCTGTGTGAAAACTATACAAACATAGCTCCTTCCCTACCCACGCTACCTATTTTCTCTGATTATATGCTAAGACACAAAACAGAAAGCATGGAAAGATCCTGCACATATATGCCTTTTCTTCTATAAGGTAGGCTCAAATCAATTGTTGGCGTAAGGAGGCTCACAGTAAGTCTAGTCTGAGGACTCCAGATCTCATTTTCTGAATTATTCCAGAAATGTCCAGAAAATTCTCCTTTCTGCCCCACTCTATCCAGACTTTCTATCTAAGTCACATTCAATTGCGTTGGCAACATATTTCGTTATTCAACATGTGAGAGCCGCAAAGAAGGAATCATTTATCATGCCTTTGCAATGTGTGCATCTTACTACGGAGTTGGCTAAGTAGCAGAATAGGGAGTTCAGAGCAGACCCCCAAATATAATCACTAGCCCACTTTAATGGCATGCAGCGATCTGAGGACAGAACTGGGTGAACTCCAGGAAGTCCTGAGCCGGTCATGATTTCCAGGAACAGAACCCAGAATTAATACAGTAGGAAAATACATCTAATAAGTCCAACTCTTTCTTCTTTTGCTAACTAAAATAAACATTTTTCTAACCTGTATTGTTTCTGGCTCCGGTTTATTCTCAGCCTCTTACTATGGTTTACTTCAAAGTTCCTTTCTTGGTGTTTGGCAGCTCAAACTTGATCTATGGTGTGACCCAGCAATACGCAACATCCACAGCATACTGCATAATGCTCTGCAAAGTTCAGCTTTTATTGGAAATGAAGTTGCATAAATAAACTCTCTTACCTTAATGTGGAGTAAAATAGTCTGGGATGCAAATGTGATGCAGGATTTGGGGAGATTAGCATATCCTAGAGGAGGAGGAAGAAAATTAATATCACAGACAGGCACCTATTTGGCGGTGATTCTCTTTGAAATCTGACTGTATATTCTAGGGTATGAACTCTGCTAGCAAATTTTGTGACCCATCTTAGAGAGTGTTCAATTGTCTTCGATTGTACTGTAGCAATACCTTATTCTCTTAGATACTTATGGGTAGCCCATTCCTGTTGAAATTCCACCCATGCCAATTCAGCAATTCAACACAACTTGCACCGTATCCTGAGGGGGAATTTTGCAGCCCAAAGGTCTCCTTAAGGTAAGAGGACCAGCTATGGAAATGGGACATACAATTGGTTACTATAGATTGTTGCCTTAGAAACAGAACCCATAGAACCCAGAAGAGACTTTCAGTGATTTTCAACTGCTGTGCTCCAAAATGCCACAGCACACCTGAAGACCATTCATGACACACCAATGTTCTGGGGCACAACAGTTGAACAACACTGATCTTAGGCATCTTAAAATAAGAAAAAAAGACTAATTCCAAAAATTTTAAAGCACCAAAATATTCTAGAATAAATACGGGGTGTGTGTGTATGTGTGTGTGTGTGTGTGTGTGTGTGTGTGTGTGTGTGTGGAGAATAGGATTTGATAGCATACCAGATATTGTTGCTACATGCTTTTATACTCTCTCTCACACTCTCACTCTCACTCTCTCTCTCTCTCCTATGACAGAACAAAAGACATCAGGAGGAATCCAAAGCACCACAGATGAAAGGAAAACGGATGCTAGCTCTGAAAACAGCTTCTGTAAGAATCGATGCACTGCTAGACTACGTAGGGTCCACAGCCGTTTTCAAGGTTGTGACTGTGGAGTTATTGATGTTTCATCAACAGGATGAAAAAATGCTTCTGAATTTAATTTTGTTTCGCACATGTAACAGTCCACTACAAGGTGTAAAGTAGCCCTTTGGTGAGCAGAAGGCAACACCACGTGGAAGGGCCATCCCGCATCCAACCCATTCATAAATTGTGTCTACTGTCTCGTATGGTATTATTCTTAAAGAGGACATAATGACAACATAATGAACACAGAATGAAGGAATCATATATACAGGGGTGTGTGTGTGTGTGTGTGTGTGTGTGTGTGTGTGTGTGTGTGTGTG
>JAJKFI010000009.1:22712993-22800075 GCA_029204185.1 Lerista edwardsae
TGTGTGTGTGTGTGTGTGTGTGTGTGTGTGTGTGTGTGTGTGTGTGTTCAGGATTTCTGTAAAGGCCTTTTTAAAGTTTCAATAAAAACAAATCTTAATGACAGAAATGATAATAACTGCTACATTGACACTGCCTAAAACAAGCCTTGTCTCTGTATCGCAATTGTTTCAATGAACTGCATTTATCCCTGACCAAGATACAAAGTGAGAACCACAGTTGGCTGTTTAATTGGTCAATAACCACAGAAAGTGTATGCTTTCATTAGGTCAGTTTTGGCATCGGTACTAATTCCGATAAGTGAATGTTTGTAGTCTCTTCCAAGCCATTTAGCATTTCTAAGTCAAATACTTTTGGCAGAATGGCCTTCATCCACATGCACTGCCTTATACACATGAAAAGAGTTGGCATTTTAGAGGCACTTTACATTTCTAAGAGGCACTTCTACACTTCCACTGAGACACTACAATATTACAGCTGAAATGTTTGGGAATGATACAGCGGTGCCTCCCCAATTCACTCTAGAAGTCAAGCTGCATGACTTCCCTGCACCAGAAAAATACCCTGAAAATCAAAATGAGAACATAACACAGAATGAAGGAATCACAGACACAGCTGCATCTTCCTTGCATTTGCTGCTTCAAGGCCATCCCTGCAATAAGGATTTCATTAATGGCTTAAAGAAAATACTGCAGAATTACACGTTCAAGATGTTATTGAAAAAGGCACACCATGGCTCTCTCAGCCTCTAGTACAGCGGTCTCCAGACTGGAGACTGCTGTGGCAAGGAAAATTGTCCTTGGCACAAAAGGCACTTTGCGTTCCGCCGGGAACGTGCAAATGCCCATGTGCAGAATGGCAGGCACATGGCTTGCTGTGGTGGCAGACCCCGGAAGGTCCAGTCACGATGACCCCTGGGAGCTGTAGTTGGGGTTGTTTGCATCATCTCCGGCGGAACACAAAGTGCTGTTCACGCTGGGATGGATCAGGGAGGGACCAGATCCAGCCTCTAGGTTAGAGACCCCTGCTCTAAAACTAGGGGTTGTTTTAAGTTGCTGTCTACAAAATGATCATGCTTTGTTGGTTGGGGAAGTATGCATATTTTTCTGTATATGCATAAGGTGAATAATAATGCTAAGTCACACAATGCTGGTTTCTGATCGGAGAAAGCATAGTCTAGATTTCATTTATCAGAATGGTCTTGAGAATACCTCAAATCTCCAGATAAGATCGATTAAGGCTGTCTCCAGACATATTGGCCCCACCCACAGAAAATGCTTACATCCCATTGACTTCAATGTGGCTTAAGGTAGCAGCTACTACTCCACCCCACTGATTAAATTTCTCTGGACAGGGACCTTAGTAGTGTGTCATTACAGGGTCATTCACTTACAAACTAAATGTTCAGGCAGAGGAGACTTATCAACAGTTGCATAACTGGGAGGGACACAGGGTTCTCAGAGCCCCAGGCAGCATGCCGTGGGGGAGCAAAGCTGCTCCTGCCAAAAAAGAAAAAAAAAAGAACCCTTTGTTCGCAGCAACCCCATTCCGAACACAATTGGAGCTCCACTTCAGTTGTATCCAAAGAGTGTTCTGATGGTTGGGGAGAGTGTGCACGGCCTCTCCAGCCCTCAGAAGGCTTTCAAAAGGCTGAAAACCATCACTTCCTGCTTCTGGCTGAAAGACTCCAGTCTCTTCTTGGGAATCTCCAGGGGGTTCCTCTGGGTTGTGCCTGGACAGCAACCCACTCTACTGGCCTGCAGAGGCAAACAGAAGTTACTTCTGGTTAAACTAGAATTTGCATTCATAACCTGGAAGTCTCTTCTTGAAGCTTCTACAGGCCATTCTGAGGCTGTTAGTAGAGTGGGCCACCAGCCCAGCATAACCCAGAAGAGGCCTCTGGAGGCTCCTAAGAAGAGTTCGGAGTGCTCCATAAGGAAGGGCAAGGGGCTCAGGGGGGTGGAGAACTGGATCTGTGGATACCAGATCTGCAGATACCATTGGATGCCTGTACACACTTTCCTGAGAATACGCCCCATTGAAAACAACATAACTTACTTCTGAGTAAATTTGCATAGGACTGAGCTGTTAGTGTAGACATGCTCTGAGGAGATGTCTTGACAAGCTCCTGCATTTCAAAATGTACCAATACCCCAGGAGTTTCTAAACAGTGGAAGTAAAGAACATTACACACACACAAAGAATGGTTGGGCGCAGCTTGATACACTGCAGAGATGGGAAAGCTGACAAATGGTTCATTCATGAAATTGAGTGAATGATTTTCATTACATTAATACTACTTGCCCGAGATTGTTCATTTTTGGAATGCCAATAGTGGTACCACTAGATGGGTCATCAAATTATATACATTTGGTTCCGTAATAACATTGTGAATGATGTGTCTTTCATGGAGGGGGCGGGGAATTATTTGTTAAGCAGAAAATATTTTTAAAACATTTCATCTAGCAGAATGTTGACTCTTGCCCAAACCTCATGGAAAGAAGCAGGAAGGCTGCTTGATTTATTCTCTAAATGTTCATCCACAAATAATGCTGAGAATATCTTTTCTTTCACATCACCATCCAATCTGAAATTTGGTTAGAAACAGTAATGCATGCCTAGAATTGTCATGTGCCATGGACTAGCCTCCCGCTGTGCAGCTAGTAGCTACCATTCGAACACGCCCTTCTCAACAACAAATCAGGCCACGTCAACAAAACAGCATAATTCAGAGATCTGGGTAATTAGAAAATGCAGAAATATTCGTGTAAATAATAACAGATTTCCTTTTTTAAAGGAGTCTGTTTCTTGTTCTGAAACAGGCAGTAATTATCTTGAAGAACATGGGTATGTGAAATGACACTTGGTAAATACAGTGGTTGCTGCCAGTGGTGGGTAGGCGCTTCTTTGAGGACTGCTCCGAGGTGGTGAACAACCCATGATTTCATTCAACCAGCACTTAAATTCGGGTTATAAGCATCATTTGTGTCTGAAATACCAGTCAATTTCAGAGCTGGCCCAGCAAAGGTTGTTTTGCTGTTGACTGGAATGCAATGTTTAGTACTTAATTGGTTAGACTAATTCTTTAAAGGCTTCTAGGCTGAAATCCTCAAGGGGGTGGAGACGCTGCTGCCAGAGGGGATGGGATCTGCCATCATCCCTGGATCCATCTCTGCATGCAGTCTCCGCACCCCCATACCTCCGCCACACTCAGTTTTGTCCCCACCCCATTCTGCCTTCCATCATCCCCTCTTGCCTCCCCTTCTGGCTTACCCACTCTGGCAAGTGAACAGTGTTCCAGCAATGTGCACAAATGCTCTGGCCTATCCACTGGTGTGGGAAGCAGTGCCACTTGTGTCCCACAGCAGTGCTAGCGACTGGTGGAGCATGCATTCCACCAGCACAAAAAGCCCACAGAATTGGGCTGTTAGGGCCCAATCCTATCCAACTTTCTAGCACTGATGCAGCCATGCCAATGGGGCAAGTGCTGCATCCCATAATGGGCAAGCAATCACAGAGGCCTCTTCTAGATAAGGGTATGTTTGTTCCCGTATCTCAGGGGTGCATTGTACCTACATCAGCACTGGAAAATTGGATAGGATTGGGCCCCTCAGTTAAAATCTGATGAATCAGTGAGCATTTTTTTCTTTTTAATGCAAGCACTTTCAACAATATCAGGTGATATGCATCATTTTAGAAGAGGCAATTCCTCTGCCCTAGAAGAATGCCTCTTTTATGAGGGGGACTGATACAAAAATGTACATTCACCAACTCCTCTTACTTTAATGCAAATGTACATAGTTATAACAAGTTGGTTAACCCCTGCTAACTGAGCAAGGGGCACTTTTTCAAGTGGTGTTCCTCTTATATTTAGCAGGGAGGAGAATAACTATCCCTCTTTACCCCAGCACAGTGTCTTTTCTAGTGGCTGTTGCTGGTGGTGTTCTGCATTTTTTTAGACTGTGAGCCCTTTTGGGACAGAGAACCATTTTACTTTGTTATTATTATTTGCCTGTATACCGCTTTGTGAATTTAGTGTTAAAAAGCAGTATATACATATTGTTGATTGATTGATTTATGTCCCTGTAATAATGTCAGGATCTGATTTCAGCTCTGCCACCAGCACAGCAGCTGTTATCATTTGCTGTAGTGCAAAACAGCACTCACACTGGTACAGGGCCTGAGTTTCCTGCGGGTTGTACATGCCAGAGTAATCATGCACATGGTTCTGTTTAGCCTTTCCAGTTACTTCTGATGTACAAGTACAAGTCTTTGCAAGATCAGGTCATCTCTTCTTTTGCCATATGGTTCAAGTTTAAAGTGCATTTTTCCTGCAAATGTCAAGATTTGTGTGCATGTCAGGTCTGTGTCTCAACCATCTATTCATGTCTCATTTTGCAGATTGTGTCAAGAAGTTAACACAAAGAAGTAGGTCTTGCATGTACATTTTCTTCAGGATTCAAAAATGCCATTTCTATCCAGTTGGCTGCCATGGTTTCATACCCGCCTGCCACACACCCTGATACAATGCCAGTTCTTTTTGCTGTTCTACAGCTAAATCATTGTCATTTTCTTATTAAACCGTCTGCAGCTTTTCTGTGGCATCATGAAGCCATTTGAAATATCATCCCTCCCTCTGGCTCTAAATATCAACAGCGTTCAACCCTGCCCTATTTAAAGCACAAATAAAAACCATCCCATGTCAGGCTGAAGAGACACGAGGATTCACAACAAAGGCAGGATGCTTGGGCTGTTCATTTGTATGCAGAGGATCTGACAGCTCTCCCAGCACCCAGCATTTTCACACAAATGCCAAGGCTTGAGATCTGGGAGTGAATCAAATGCTTTGAATGAGGGCTGGTGGTAAGAAGCAAGCTAGTGAGTCGGACTGTTCCTTGGGCTACCAAACTTGCAAATTGCAACTGAATTTCCTCAGCATTAATGCTGGAATTGCAGACCAGCTCATCAATGTGATGGATGAGACATTTGTCTCAAGAACAGGCCTGGGTCAACTCCATCAGGAGAAAGTTAGTTATATGAGGTCTCATTGACATAAAACAGACAAGTCAGTTGCAATTAACAAGTTCTGCTGAACGTAACAGGACTTAGGGTCTGATCCTATGTTGCCCAGTGCCAGCAATAAACCCTTACCACCAATAACAGTGTCACAAAAGTGCCATATGGCTCTTCTAGAGCCAGCGGTAAGACTTTACCAACAGTGGCTTACCACCTGGCTGCACCAGTAGATGCTCACCTCCAGAATCAAGAGGACCTGACTCCACATGGTGGTAAGTTTTATGCATTCAGATAAAAATATGATTCAATAAAAGATATGATTCAATATCACAAGCACAATTCATAATAGACTAAAGTCATTTATCATGCACCTTGATCACAAACTGGAGATAATTGTGGTGTGATAAATGCCTGCTTCCACCACAACAAAAAAAGAGAAAGAATAACCTGATCAAAATTTGCTGGAGGAGGTCCTTGAACATTGATCAGATTTGCTTCCATAAAGGGACAAAATATTGGTATGATACTTTGGAGCTTCAGCTGGCTTATTTGAGCTTTCTTCCAAAATTCCACTCACCAATGTACTAAAGGAGATATTGATTTCCTTTGACAACCACACAAAGTACTTATGCTGTGATCCTGAAATTTTATAGTCCCTTGGAAGTCCCATCCAAGACACTGGCACTTCTGAATAGGCTTATTCAGCACCGCCTCTTAAGTGTTTCCTTGATATTCACAATCACGGGATCCAGGGACAGGTTATGTTTCTAGACTGGTACATTGTCAAAGGATATTTTCATCTATCTATCTATTTATTTTATATAATCCACAACAGCTGACAAGTAAAAAAACAAACCACCCAAAAAATCCATGAAACAACATCAGTTAATTAAAATACATAGCCATGCTCGGAAACCTCAGAGGTGCTGGATACAATAACCATCAACAACTAAATTTAAATTTTATGTGGTATGTGTAGAGAGCTCTGGTGATATTATTTTCAACCAAAGCCATAAAGGAGCCAAAGAGAAGGATATGGATGACAGGAGTAAATACATCTCCTTGCCATTGACACATCCTGAAAATCAATCCTTTTCTTTTTCCTCACACACTCAAAATACTGCTTTTGTGCTGGACCTCCTCTGTCAACACCTTTGCCACTTCATGGCATTGACCCCGGGAAGGTAGTTTTCTGAGGGGGCCCTGAAACCAGGAGTGTGGGCCAAAGGTAAGATATGTAGGGCCCCAGCTGGAAAGGACTTTAAAGGTCAAAATCACTGCTTTGAGATGGGCCTGAAAAAAAATAGACCACTTAGTTTATGCAGTGGCAGAATCATGGAAAAAAATATTGGGGGAGGAAATTGAATAGGAAAAGTACATCTGTGGGGACAAGCTTCGTTCTATGTGTTTGATTTTTGAAAGATAATGTCACATTTACACTCCCATCTTAAACAGTTGAATCCTATCCAACACTAGTGCAGCAAGGCTACATATAATAATAATAATAATATTTGGTATTTATATACCGCCTTTCTTAGTCATCAGATTGCTCCTTTGACTTTAATTCAAGGCGGTTTACATAGGCAGGCATTTTCTAAACCACAAGGGTTTTTACAAATCACAAAGTTCTAATCTTTCAAGAACAACTACATACAGATGACACTTTTATCATCCAGTCCTTCTTTCTCGCCGCATGATTGCTTTCCACCGGCTGATAATCTGCTTCTTTGCTCTCACCAAAGAGCAGCTGGCCGTCTAGCACAATTCCCCCTCTCATAGGCAGCTGAGACGGCTCAGATCTAATCAGCCACATATCCCATGCTATATCCAGTGATGTGGTTGAGTGAGTTGGAGGACTCCTCAGGATAAGGGAATGTTTGTTCCCTTACCCCATATCAACCCCAGCCTGCTCAATTGGCCAAATAGCTGGCACAATTCCAAGAAGGCCCGTGTCAGGGGGGAAGTTCAGGAGGATACGGCATAATCCGGCTTTGTCGACCTTGCCCCCTCCCAGGCCTGATTCCTGCTTTCCCTCCTCTTCACCCATCACCACCCAGGAACACCTCATTCTCACCCTCCCCCACCCTACCTTCCACTCCTATGCTGCATGGACAGAGCAGCTCTTACATGCTCTGGCAGCCACAGCTCTGGATCTGGGATCAATGGGGCAGTGTAGGCCTTCAACCCAGCATGTCTTACTTCCAAGTTGTCAAGAAGCTTAGGATTGGGCCATTATTGTTTTGATGAGTTAAACATTATTTTCCCCACCTCCATTCTGCCAAGAGCAGACAGAAAGGACCCCCTGGGGAACTGCTTTGATGACAGATAGACAGGCAGGCAGCCAAAACTAAAGAAAAGTACGATTGCAGTCCAAATCAATGCAGATTTACTCAGAAGTAAGTCTCATTGTGTTCAATGGAGCCTACTCCCAGGAAAGTATGCATAGGACTGTAACCTAAGTAGATGAATAGTGTCCACTCCCTGTGGAAGAAACCATAGGGAGTACAGAAATGAGATGAGTGAACTATGTAGTAGGGGCTGTCCTTGCCCCCAAGCTCTCCCCCTCTGTTGCAGCCTATGGGTTTGTGCTTCTAGATAAATAAAGCCCTACGTAAAGATTCCTGCTTAAAAATAGTCACTGCCTCAAATTGTTTTTGCAAATAAATCAAAAATTATATTGTTGATGCACAATGCCATCAAAAAAACATTCTAAAGTAGAAAGATCAGAGATTTTAATTTCAGCACACTCCTCATAAAATCTATACACAGCAGATAACAGAGAATTTGGAAGTCCCTTGATATTAAGCCTGTCCAGGATTTGCATTTGACTTACAAATAGCATTTCTAATCTGACAGTTCAATGCTCAATGTTTTTTCCAGCAAAACTCCATAGAGTTGCCCAGAAAAATGCTGCTAACTTTGAACAAATAAATCACCTAAACATCATTGGAGAATGGATTCCTTTGGTGTTAATTAGAAACAGTATTTATATTCCCCCTTTCACCTGATACTATTTACTATCTGATAATCTATTTTAGAAAGTTAGTTTATAGTCTACAGAAATCATATGTGGCTAAATGAAGAATGAACCTTTTTTAAAAATCATCTCAAAATAATAAACCTTATTTATTTACCTTAAAATCTGGCTCACACATGTAAAACATCAAATGCCATTTATAGATTCATTTGTTAGTTCTGAACTAGAAACAAAAAAGGGTTCTGAACTCTGTCTTACAAATCCTGTCTAACTATCAGAGAGGCTTTTTCTATTAAGCATCTTTTTTCCTATCTTAGTTAAGACAAGTCTATGAGGGTTTTTTCACCCTCCCAGAAAAAAGTGGAATGGTACTACAGAAAAATGTTCTTAGGTATTTACTTCTGGAGTTTGCTGACATCTCCTGTCAACTATTGTGTAACAATAAAACACAGTTTCCCTCCTCATCCCCCCAAAAATGGTTAGTCTTAAAATCTCATCTCTCTAGCTTCATTTGAACCAGCTCTGCTAATTTAAGGAACATGAATCTTAAGGTGACTGCAGAGTTAAATGGAAATACGTTCTTTCTCATAAGCTCATAGGAATATACATATATTATCTATGTATGCTAAATCTTGATCAGATAACAAAAAATGTGAAACAAAATGTTCACTGGGGCAATAAATCACCCTACTATCATTTTGGAGTAGCTCAACTCTCCAATGAATTTATTAGGTAACTGAATGATATGATCTTATCCATATGTAGCGAAGTGAACTCTTGTATCCGTTATTCTAAGCAAAATCCACTTTAACATCTTCCTCTGCCTCAGATTTACGCTTCTTTTTTTCCTCCTTCAGAGAGGTTATCACTAATAAATATGGTTTTAATTCTGCAGAAGTGAGCCATCTGTCTTTATCATGGATTAAAGTATCAGAGAAAGGTACACAATAGGCACCCAGCAGCACTCTTAAATTCAAGCTAAGCGGTCTGCCAGCCTCTCCAGATGGTTCTCATAACACACCACAGAGAACTACATTTCATTTCACAATCTGAAGGGACAACACTAGGTTAAAAGCATGCCCAGTCAAGAGATTTCCAAGAGCATTTGCAGGAATTATAATTATGTAAACTATGTAGTTATTTTTGGAATCAAAATTAGATTTTATTATTCATATGTGTAGATTCTTCTATATGTATAACTACACAAATAATACCTACTTTTACAGTGCAATCCTGTTCCACATGCAGGCCAGTGCAATGCAATGCATCAATGCTAGACATTGCGAAAGTGCTATAAAGCACTTCATGGCACTATAGCAGTTGCCAGCCCTGGTACAAAGGCCCACACTGGCCCATGCACAACAGTAGAAGATCCAGTGCAAACCAGATATGGTAAGTTCTGTGCTGAGTGGCACAGGGGCTGAAATGGACTGGAGAGGGGGTCTCATGGCACAGAAGAGGACAGTAATGTGGCAGAGTGGGCAGGGTGGGCCTGGGAGTGGGGCAGGATCAGAGGCCGATCTAAGGGAGGGCAAAGCTCTAAGTTTCGCAAGAAGCCTTACCTTGCAGTGGAAATCACTCCTCTCCTGCACCGTTTTAGCCAATCCTCACAGGGAAAAGCAACATCTCGGGGTAGCTTACTGGCTACAGCAGCAAGGGAGAGGAGGGATTTACATGACAGGGTAAGACTTCTTGCAAAACTTAGAGCTTTGCCCTCCCTGTAGATCCGCCTCTGGGCAGGATCGGCAGCAGTGGTGTGTGTCACATCCTATCCCCCTGCTCTTGGGCCTGATCCACGTACCTGAGTGCATGTGGACTTGTGCCAACCATATGGCTTGTGCAGATCCGAGTAGGCCCACTGCACAGACTGGGGCTTTCTCCAGGATGAATGTTGCTTTACTTCACAGAAACCTCCAGCCTGCAAAATTGGATACAGACAGTGCAGTACGTGCTGAGTATACTGCACCTCTGTGTGGGAATTGATGTTGGATTGGGCTGTTAAATCAAATATTTAATAGCATTATATTGTGCCGTTAACAACCTATCACCCACAATCCTCCAGCTTGCACTGGATGCAGCACAGACCACTCAGCCTAGCTGTTCCAGTGCAGGTTAGGATTGCGCCCTGAATGAATAAGCCATGGTCACTAACAGTAAGGGGTAATATCCTGCCTCCCCACTTATGAACAAGACATCCAAAGCAGTGGATAATGCAAAACAGGAAAAAAACATTTAAAACACTTAAATGTCTGTTTTACATTGATATAAACATATATATGACATATACATACACATATTAGACATATACATCAATAAGAACAGAACGCCACTACTCAAGAAAACCTGCCAGAATTAAGAAAATCAAAACCTGGCCTGCAAGGTATAAGCCAAAACAAAACACATAACATGATTTGGAATGAGATCTTTGAAAGAAATATTAACAGCCTAATCCTGAGCTGCCTGGCTGCCCATGTGGGCAGTGGTAGCCAGGCCGCATTCTCACGGTAAGAGAAGCTTTTTAAAAAAACTCTGCTAATTAATGGCATGTGTTTAACTTAATGAGCCCTTCTCTTCTGCAGAGGCTCAGGGCTGAGTCAAATCGCCAAATGGGAAAACCGCAGATGAGAAGGCTCTACCTGTACATCTAAGGCAGAGGTGTGATGCAGAGCAGGACATTCCTCAAACTTTGTGCTTTGCACAATCTCACACTATTACAATGGTTTTATGAATCCATGGGAATTTCAACTGATAGAGCCAGTCCATCCAACCGGGGCAGTCCAACTGGGGCAGTCTCTTCAAGCTGTAGATAAGTTAGGGGAGGCACGCAACACTGGCCCGTCCCTCCCCAGAGGATCAAGCTGGCAGTGCATTCTCGCAGCATCAGGTCGCTTTTCGAGGTGGCCTGGCTCTGAGGGTGACCCAGGGCAGGTGCACAAAGCCAGCTCGCCCCTCCAAGGAAGGGTGATCCTGTGGTGCATTCTCTAGTGTCAGGTCGCTCTCAGATGCGGCCCCGCCTCTAAGAACTACCCAGGGCTGGTGTGCAATGCCAGTTCGTCTCTCCTTGGAGAGGCGAGCCAGCACTGCACACCCATTTCAGATCACAATGCCGGCTTGCCCCTTCTTGGAGAAGGGGTGAACCAGCATTGCGAACTCCTCCAAATCCTTGGTAGGGGACAGGCGGGGCGTGCATGCATGGTCCCCCATCCCCCTGAAGCCCAGTGCCCGGGGCATTTTACCCCCTGCCCCCCTCAAGTATGCCACTGCCTTGGCATGTCTTTTAAATTTTACTACACTTCATAGGATTGCACTACACAGCCTTATTTCAGTTGGAAGTCACAAAGAAATTAAACTGATGCTGGTACTACATACCTATTCTTCTTCATTACCCAAGCAGGCTAGAAGGATGCTAGTTGAGAAGACGTTCATTTCTCCCCTACTCTTTAGAAGGCCTAATATAAATCTCAAGGCCCCTCCTTTTCTCCCCCTTGTATCTGAATCTCAAGGGTGAGAAGAACAATACATGTGAGTTCTGCTCACTTATTGCACTTCCCTTACCAAAGAGAATTGACTTCATATGGTCATCCCTTCCACACGGCTGCTGTTTCTTTTTAATGAAAATAATACTATGTCAATCAAACCCTGACAGCAGTTAAAAGACACATACAGCTAGAGTGTTGTAGTAAGGAGCATGAATTTCCCCCATAAAAACTTTTGCAGGAGACAGCGGAGGGCTGCTGTGGCATCATATAATGAGGCTCTATATTTATGATCACATTAAATTACAAATTATTTCCATGGCCTACTTTTTTTTTAAGCTGTGTGTATGCATTCTTTCAGAATGACATTCAAGCTTTCAACTCCATTCACTGCTTTGGACGAAGCATAAAATATCAAAGAAAATATACACATAGGCTGAATGCAACGTTTCCCCCCCAGGACTTGTTGCCCACAGTAAATCATGGGGGCTTAGTAAGCCCAAAATTCCCATGGTCTCCTTTGTAGCTACAAACCCCCCCCCACACACACACACACACCAACCGAACATATAATAACATGGTGTCATGAAAGTCATATCTCGGCCAAGAAGCCCAAACAAGATGGTTCATGTAGTGGACCCTTTGTATTGCTATGCTGGCTTAGCAGAACAAGCTGAAAGGACACAAACACAATCTCCCAAGCTCAATAAGGATTTGACTATAAGAACAGAGAAGGAGGGAAAAAAAGTAGTACCAAAGTATTGGGGCTAACAGTCTAGTGAAATCCAGGACTGAGGCTGACGGTCCCAGTGCCTTCTGAGGGATGGTAGAAAGGAAGAGAAGTAGGTCTGATGGTTACCAACCCAGGAAACTACCACTCTGGTTGGCCTCTCAGAGTAAGAGCCTGCTGACTAACACAGAAAATGAGAACCCCAGCACTACACAGCTTGTTCTGCTCTTTTATATGCTGCTGAAGTGAGTGTGAGGGTGTAGCTTCAGACTTAATGCCCAAAAAAGGTGATGAATGGCAGTTGGGCCAGGTGCTCCAACTGTCATTAACTGCCGTTTAAAAAAAGGCGGGAAATTTTTACTTCAGAGGGAAGAGATTTAAAGTCACTTGCACACACACCCTTAACACAAGTTTACTCATAATATTGACTTAGAGCACAATCCTATCCAACTTTCCAGTGCCAATGCATCCACAATGCAGCCCTGAGGCAAAGGAACAAACATTCCCTTACCTTGAGGAGGCCTCCATGATTGCCCCTCCCCCCCACACACACACACAATGCAGGATGCAGAGCGCACCCCATTCGCATGGCAACATCAGTGCTAGAAAGTTGTATAGGATTGGGCCCTTAAACATTAATTCAAGAAGTTTCGACAATATGACTTTTCTGTTATTTTCAGTGTTGCCTGTAACCACCAGCTTACACTCCTACCTCACAATGTTAAACATTCTCAATTTTTCTCATCAGTCCTATATAACATGTTTGCATCATTTTACCAGAGTAACAATGTTCCATTGAAGTTACATGAAACTTTAATGGGGTAGCAGAGACATAAATAGCTAGCTTGTTAATAGCTAAAACAACCACGCACAGCATGCCCTGGCATCCATGGGTTAGGTTCCTGGGCCCCTGGTCCTGTGGATACCAGAAACTGTGGATAAGAGGGAACCTATGTTAAGTGTAGGGTTCTCCACTGCCCCCACCATGAGCAAGAAGATTTTTTAGTGACCCAAAGTAAGAATAAAGGAGGTAAACCCCCCCCCCCCATCCATGGATATTGGATCTGTAGATATTAGTGGCCCACCTGTATTATATTTCCACTTGATACCAATGGAAACCCTGGTGCTACACTACCAGAGGTAAAGCAGATTGAAATGAAATGAGGTAAAGCAGATTGCAGTCTTCAGACTGGCTGTGTCCTAAATGTTGTGAGTCACACATGCATGGACCACCACCCCTGCCACTTTGATGGCTTATCATGCAATGGCTCAGTCACAGCTGAGCACAGCAATTGTTCCATTTATGTCCAAAACAATCCAAGGGGGACCTGAAAAGCTCTCCCAATCCAGCTAGGTCATTTCATACCTGCAAGTCATGGCTCCCTGTCGGTCACTACATGTCATGCATGGTGGAATTCTCACTAGGACCAATTGTTGAGTGATTTCAGGCTTTGCTTCCAGATGTTTGGAGAGGAATTTGTGTTCTTTGCATTGCGAATGTACAAGCGAACCTCTTAATCAGTCTCAGCATGTTAACAGGACATTGTGTTTGCTTCATTTCAAAACCTTCTTGTTGCTGTTGCTGTCTGTCATCTACTTTTAATTTGAACACATAAGGATGCCTTCTGATACTGCAGTTTTTGGGATTCTATAGCAGGGGTCTCCAGATTTTTTAATACGAGGGCCACATTGTATATTTTACAGATTTTTGAGGACCAAAAAAATCAGTTTTATATATGAACTAGCTTGTCCTTACCTGGCTTTGCCCGGGTATTTATTTATCCCAAGCTTCTATTAGCCAGGAAAAGGAATGAATTCTATCTATAGTGTAAAATCAAAGTAATGTTATGTACAGGTAACTAAAAGTATAAGTACAGTATAAAAATTATAAAGTGAAAGCTTTTACAAATGCTCTATAATATTAATTTAACTCAAAACTTGATTATAAACAACGTTTTCAGTTTCACCTCCAGGAGCAAGAATAAATAAATTCTTGGGTGAACCCACCCTTGAGCAAGCAACATAAAGTTGTCCTTGGGAGACACATTGCTATCTCAAATCCACTCCGCAGTACTTAATAGACTGCCCCTGTGACTTGTTGATCGTGATCGAGAATGCAAGTCTCACTGGAAATTGTAATCCCTTAAAGTTAAAAGGTGAACATGAAATTGGGTGAACTCAGGAAGCTAGTGGAGGACAGGGAGGCCTGGCATGCTGTGGTCCATGGGGTCGCAAAGAGTCGGACACGACTTAGCGACTGAACAACAACAAAGTTAAAAGGGAGCTCCATCGGAATGAGTGTTATCCATGGGATAAAAACTGTTTCACCTTCTCCCTTTCTTGTTAAGACAGTCGCTTCAATTACAGTACCCAGCATCTTCTTGACACACAACCTTGTGCTGTTGCAAAGGTTTGATCACGATCAGCAAGTTCTTCAAACACGAGAAGCAATTTGAGTCAGCTAAATGTGACACTCAGTAAACACAGCACTATAGCAGAGCGATCATAGCAATATGCAATCTAGGTATTATGAGATGGAACTGTGTACTACTTGCAGCATGCTACAAAGTTCAATATTTGCACCCAGTCCCATATAGGCTGCAGAACAAAAAGAGATGTTATCAAACATAAGAGGAGTGCTTTCTAATTTAGCCATGCCCAGTATCTTGGGAGATGAGTTCCTGTCCTCCACCCCCCAATGGATACTTGAAAACGCAGATAAGAGGGAACCCAATGTTAACTATAGGGTTCTCCCCTTAAACCCTCCCCTTAAACCCTCCAGTTCCTTCGCCCTGGGCTGCATTGGTGCTGGAAAGTTGGTTAGAATTGGACTGTAAGTCACCTTAGTGTCCTTCAACCTGTGGATTGGGATCCCACTGGAGTCAACTAAGCCTCATTTTGGGGTTGTGGCAAACTTTCAAAGCCTGTGCAAGAGAAGATTTGGATCCTATCCAATGATTTTAATGACTTATCAAAACTGAGTTCTGTATATAATCCTGCACAGCCTCTTCTTGCTGTCTTGCCCTGCAGCTCCTAAGTGTTCTTTCATGTCTCACATAAGGACAGCCTTGCTTAGGCTGCAACCTCACAGGGTTGTTGTGAGGATACAAGAGGGAAATGGGACAAGCAGGGACAGGGTGGTGACTTCAGCTATTTATTTATTTATTTATTTATTTATTTATTGGGGTTGCAGCACAAAAATGGTTAAAACCACTGCCTTAGACTACTTTAAAATTAAAACTATCCATGCGTCTTTATTTTTTCCTCTTCAAATACTGGGTAGGAGTAATTGAAAGTTAAGTTCTTTTGCACCTCATTTATTTGAGGAACTTTTTAAGTATACATTTAACTCCATTTAAATTAATGGGATTTAAAACATATTTAAGGCTTGATGGGTCATACCTTAAAACATTAAATTCACTTATCATTATGAGTTCTATGTATTTGCCTTAAAATGTTTCGCAGATTTTAAGGGGAAAGAAAGAAAATTAAAATATTCATCCATGGGTGCACGTATGCAAATTTACAGAGCACATTTACAGATCCTTTATCACCCATATATGTGAGTTAAAAGAAATATGTTATTAAAAATATGGATAGAGCATCTTCAAAAAAAATTCACAATATATTTTAAGTAGTAAAATAAATGAAAAGATGGATTCTGGTTCCCAAAAGGGCTTATAACTAAAAAAAAAAAAAAAGCAAAGGGAGGCACCAGCAAACAGCCACTAGAAAGATGCTGTTCTGGGATGAATAGGGACAATTGCTCTCACCTTACAAAAATAAAAGTATCACCATTTTAGTGCTTTTTTCCCCAGTGCTTTTTTCAAAAGTGCTTTTCCCCCCAGTTATCAAGAATCAAGTATTGTTAAGCCTTTTAAAAACATATATTGAATTTTCAAAAATAACATACATAGAGCATTTAGGTGAAAACGTCTGCCTAATTTCCTTTCTTACAATATCAAAGAGAGGCATACAGATCTTTTTACAGATTAGATATACAGTAGCAGATTTTAGAAATATCTCTTCCTTTTGGTTCCTTCTCCTTTCCTTCTTTACTTTTCTCTTTAGACTGTAAGGCAGCATCTTTTAATTTAACATTACAATGAATTCATATTCCTAAATCATTCAAAATGCTACATTGTACAACATAGTCCATCATTTTTCACTTGATTTAGAAATAATAAAACATCATTTGACTACATGACCACCGCATGCGTATATAATCAGCATTAAATGTATTCTGTTTTCAACATGCTAAGTCCCAAAAACACATGCACCCAATGCAAGTTATTTGGAGTGAGATGGCAGTGATATGAAATGTGTACATGGTTATTAATATACAAAGCATCTCCCTCCAGAGTCTGATCTTTGTTACATGATGTAGGTCAATATTGTCTACACTTTGACAGACAGCAATTCTCCAGGGTCTTTCACAGTCTTACCTGGAAATGCTGCCAAGGATTGAAGCAGGGCTTTCTACATGCACAGCATATGCTCTACCACTGAACCATGGCCCTGCAGATCTCTTCAGATTTAGACTTATTAAGTGCAGTATACTTAATAAAGTCTCTCTCAAAATAAATGACCACGTATCATCTGTAATACACATTCAGACGTCCCCCTCCAAGTCATTTCCCATTTGAAATTAGCTTTCCTGTGCATTGACTACGCTGATTCACAGCAAACCAGGAGAGATCATTAATACACCAGCCAGTAAACGCATTAAACAGAAAAAAATGCAAAAAAAATTACTGCTAGCTCTTTTGAACTCTTCCTATTTGTTAAGCAAAAACCACAGGCAATCGCAACTCCTGCAGTGTTACCTACTCTCAAGCAAATGTAGTTTAAAATACAAGCCCATGTTATTCTCTGCAACTATTATTTTCTATATGATGATTTACAAGGACTTTATAAATCAAAAGAAAACGTTTTAATTTGAGAAGGCGATTCATTTTTCACCTGCATCTCAGAAGCAAATGACTGAGGCAGTAATACAAATAATGAAGCTATAGATGTATATACAAAACAATCGTGAGGAAAATCTGCTTATATTAGAACAAAAAATAAATAAAATACATTCTAAATTTATGTGGTTGCAAAACAGAGAGTTAAATTTTCTATTCAGTCACTAAAAACTATCAGTTCTGAGCATTGTTTTTCAATGAAGAGAAATCAGATCATGTCCCTTGGCAAGGAGGCTGTCACTTTTATATTGCATTTATACATGAAGCACCCGTGTTCCATTTTACTATTGAATACTGAGTTATCCAAAGCTATGGAAATCAGCCTGCCCTGCTGCTTTCTCTCATAAAATGATAAACCAAAATGAAGAGTAGATGATAAAAACAGCATGTTACGACTGGCAGCCCCTTTATCTGGCAGCCCAAAGAAACAGAAAGAGGTTAAATGGCAAAAAGATGAAATTTGGTTTTTAAAAATAATAAAATAAAGGTCAGATACCTGACTGATTGATGGCAGGAAAGGCACAAAGCAAATGAAAGTAAAACCCACTAAAATGAAACGTCTCTTTTTGGTGTTTTAAAAACCAGCTACCAACACTTCTCCTCATGACAACTTTAGATGATCTTCCTCTTGACTTCAGCTAAACAATTGCTGCCATCTTATGGAAGAACCTTTAAAAACACCCTTCTTAAAAACAGCTCTGCTCTTTACCTTTGTTACATTATTTTTGATCATGTTGTAATTCTGATATTGTTAAAATACCTAAATCAAGCTGACATTCTAAAATCAGCAAACATGTGACCACTGGAGTCTCAGAACCCCCTAAAGACTGCTTGTTTTTGATGTTATTAGTTTTCATGCTTTGTATATTGCCCTGGGCACTAGGTGAACTGGAAAGATTATCTGGATGCAGTCTTATCAGTAAAACAAAGGGTTATGCAATTCAAAACAGGGAGGAATCCTGTGTTTTTCATTGTTGTGTACAGTGGAGAAATCTGGCAGGCATCCACTTCCTCCCACAAAGAGAAACTATACCTTCCAATGCCTTAGATTCTCCTTAGTACCGATCTTGGGGTGGTGAGCATAACTGGACTCAAAACTCTACCTCTTTGGGAACTGTAAAGTGCTGGCAGACATACATAAAATGTCATATTTCACCATCTGGATTCTCAATAATTTTGCCCCGGATGGTCTTTCCTACACCATGGAAGTAGCTCCCTTGAAGCTTTAAGTTGAAAATATTACCTTCTCACAAGTAATCGAGATGCACTTTACAGAATATTCAGCATTTTATGGTACTGTTCATTGTTGATGTGTTATTTTTCCAAAAAAAGGGATTTCAGGGAATGCCAGGATACATATTCAAAAGGCAGTATCCTATTTCCATTTCAAGCTCCACCTAGGCTTTGTAATCAGGACGTTAAAATGAGGAGTGTGTGTTTCACTTTTTTAAGATATGAAAAACAGTTTTAACTTGGTCCTTTGTAGCTTTGTCTTTATTGCCAGCAGATTCCTCTGAACAACTTCTTTTTGAAATGGGCTGCTCAGTGCCCAGTGTTTTCTTTGGCAGACATGAAAAGGGGGATTTGGGGGCAGAAATAAATTGCTCCAGAGCACCAAAATGGGATTAAGAGATTTGACAGGACTTCATAAAAAAAATCAATTCTGCACAGGCAAAGGGGTATGTTTTCATTTGTTCCCTTTAAAAGATAAAAGCAAGAAAGGAGGTAAGGCACGCTGGCAAGCTTCAATGGCCTTTGCTAAGCCTTCATGAAAGTTTGCTGAGGCATGGGGGCAGAAGTAAAGAATACACAAATGCAGGCCTCCCAGAGCTACTTTAAACACAGCAAAAGGAGTACGTTTGTCCATAATGTGCAAATGCCCATGAATAATATTAGAGGCCTATAAATACCAGATACGCTTGGCTTTGCCCAGTGTCTGGAATAGGTTGCAGTTAATACAAGGCTGATTGAAGCTAGCACACCAGGTCCGAGACTGGCCAAGTCCGACCAGGTCAAACCAAGCTTTCATGGAGACTAAACTGCTCTGCTGTGTTTTCACAAATGATGCTCGAAGAACACTTCTTTCCTGAACGTTGTGCACATGTGTAAATGTCTAAAATGCAGCTGTGTGCAATAATTCAGTGTTTGAAATTCAGTTGAGGGGCAAGCAGGAAAATGGATTGACAGTCACTACATCAACTTTTCTATACCTTTTCTCTTGTCTGTGGCTTGATGAACTTAGCCTGATGATCAGGCATCCATCCACCATTTTAATTTTGCTCTGCAGCACATGTAGGGAGAAGAGCAGTGGACAAATAGTACAGGAGGTGCTGTAGCATCTCTGGCTAATGACCTCTAGTTCATGTGCCTCTAGTTAATGACCCTTATGTACAAAATTCTGAATGTATCACCTTGTCTGCATGCTCCTGCATGAGAAACTTTTTAAATGCATTGCTCAAAATGCAAGCTACTGATGTGGAATTTTGCATGTGGCATCAGCATGCACCACCACTTCAGCACATGTCATTGCAGATAGAAATCGGTCCAGGCACACTGAGAAGTCTATCTACAATGCGCTGGCATGATAATAAAAAAGACGCTGAGCATGACTCCATTAACTTCTGATAGGCTTTGCATTCATGTAATTTGCAGAATTATTTCTGAAGTGCATGTGTATAGGCTAGAGCAGGGTGCATTATGCAGGCAGTATATTTGACCTTTGCCATATTGTGAATGCTCAGTGACTGCGCATGGCACCAATTAGTGCATGTGCTTCCCACGGCTGGACAGGCACAAGCAGCCAGCTCTTTCTGCACTAATAACTTTTTACTACTATTTCAAGTCAGACATGGAACCTTTCACCAACCATGCTAAAAATTGTACTAATGCTAATTACTTGCATGTGACCAACAATATATTTTTAGCAGCCATTCTAATATGGCCTCAACTATAATAGTGTGTTGACAGGCCTAAAAACTTTTCGAAAAAGCACTCAAATTAGGAAGGCAGAATTTCCTGTCAGATGAAAGATAAAAAACAGCACCAAATAAGTGGAAACCCTCTTCAAACTAAATTTGAAAATAAAATGACATGTTCACTTGAAGTTTTTTTAATCCAGTAATTCAATCCCACATCTGCCAGAGAAATTATGCAGTCACCCGTTTTTTATTTCTCTAAATGCATTTCCACGTGGTGCCAAGATGTGTTTACCCTTGTATTTCTATATTGATCAGTAGTTTCTGCTCTACTGGAACAGACTACAGTAATTATTCTTATACTATAAACTTCTGAACTCTGGAAAAAGGAGTGGGGGCAGCTTAAGCATCTTTATCATGGCCTCTCTCAGATGATCATGATGCTATATTGCTGTTATTTTCAACCTTTAAGAAACCCCACCTACATTCCTCTGACTGCCATATACCCCTTACAAAGGAATATTTTCTAGAGTGCCTTCTCCGGGTGGGCAGCGCAAGAATGGGTTTCCTTTGGTCTAAGAGGTGTCATGGCCCCTGCTAACCAGAAGTGACGTGATGTCATTAAGCAGGTTATGGCCAGGAACTCATTAGCTGCAGAATGACAAAAAATATGCAAAACTTGTGATGTGGGTGAGCCCAATTATCACACAAGCCACCTTTTTAGCAGCACTGCTTCTGCTGAGCCATCTCTTGGCAGCTCAGCAGCTGAGAAGCTATTTGTGAAGCAAAACCTCACAGAAGCAGCACTGCTGAAAGGGCACCTCTTTAACAATTGTGGCCTACCAGCAACATCTCCCTTTCTCACCCCTCTTGGTCTGCCCCTTCCCCTGTAGCACTCCTTGTCTCTTGTCCTCCCCTACAGTCTCAGCCAAAGTGGTGCTGTTGAAAAGACAGAACTGGGAGAGTTTTTACTTTACCAGGTCTAATTCTTCTAGGGACCATATCTGGCCCACAGCCCTTATGCTTGACACCTCTGGTCTAGCTATTGCTCTTCAGGGATAGGGATGCCTAATACAATCATCCAAGGTTGTACATTGCAAGGAAAGATCAGTTAATACCCTGCTAACTGAACAAAGAGACACTAGTGCTTCTCATATTTGTTTGGGTAGGGGGAGTATCTGTCCCTATTTACCCCAGTGCAGTATAATTGCACTGGTTTTTCTTTTGCATCATTTTAGATTTTGAGTCCTTTGGGGGCAGGAAGCAATATGATTTTCTCTCTACAACACTTTGTGAACTTTTTGTTGAAAAGTAGTGCAGTGTATTCTTAATAATGACAGCAAGCCATTATTGCAACTGATCTAATTAAGAAACAACCACCAAGCTTTTGAAAAATCCTGTACTTCCTCAAAACAGCAACACCAGAGCATCAGTGCTTAAGTTTCTCACAGCACCCCTGTTTAGTTTATTGCTACAAGTTCAGGCAGTCTTGATTATTATGAGTGGGCTTAAGAACTAGTAGGTGTTGAGCAGCTTATCAAAGGGTGCAAAGTTCCTAAGTGTTAAGAAATCTCTCTTAAGCCCTTTGGAATACCCTGCTCTTGGAATTTGAGCAGAGCGCTGCAAGTGTAGCTGGGCCAAAAGCAGCCTCAGTAGCTGTGAGGTGTCCCCACCCCACATGGCTCTAGGGTGTCTGGTGTTGCTTTGGGAATCTGATTACACAGTGCTTGGGTTTCTTGGAATCTGCTTGGCAGGTAAATAAACCAAGATTACACACACTCCAAGTCTCTAGTGCTCGTTCTCTCCTCCTAACATTAAAAGAACTGCAGCATGTAGCTCTGTACTCCTTCGGACCTAGGGAAACAGCACTCATAATAATGTGTCATAAGAATGGAAATCGATTCCGCAACCGAAATAAACTGGACAGAGGCAATTTTAGGTCCCTGAATAGAACTACTCACGTAAGCAGTAGGGAGCCGAATGTTTAAGAAACTGTGAGGTCAGGCCCAGTTCTCCAGTTTTGGTCCTGATCCTTCTGGTTCAAAGAGCAATTTTAAAAATGATCAGGGAATCAGTACAGAATGGATTTTGACACATTCTTCAAAGGTGGGGTGAGGATTCCTTGCTGCTCCAGCTATGTTTGGAGAAACTATCTCCAACGTGACCATCTGCAGAAGAAGCAGGAAACATTTCCTGGATCCTTGGACTGGAATCTTCTTCTGCTCAAGTAGAAAAGGAAGATTCTTGAACTGAGGATACGGGCAGCATTTTCAGTCTCCCAGCCACTACCCCCCCACCCCCCCATCCTTCTTGCTGCCATTCTACCATCATCCCAAATAGGGCACTTTTCTAGTTTTTAACATTTTATTCAAAGACATCAGTGATTATTTTTATTGAAGGAAATAATCTTCAGGGAACTTTCACCTTCAGGGGAAGAGCTACTGTGATCTTTTGGGAGCAGAAATCTTGCTGTTACACTGCTCACGTAAGTAGACCATGTTCACTTTACGATTGGCTAGCTATCACCACTAGCTAAGTCTCAGCGTTTTCCAAAAACTCATTTATGACTAGGGAATTAAACCTTTGAAATGTAGAAATAAGTCAGCAAGAACATACACAGTATGAAGTTACAAAAAGACTGCATTTTCCAAATCTTTTTAGCATGCAGCATTTGCTGTTATAATGAAATGGGCAGAAGTCTTCAGAATTTTTCAAAATGTTACTGAACCCTAACACAAGACATCCTATGCAGGGATTAGAAACTACCATTGTGCTTTGAAAGTAAAAGAGCAAAAGTTCTGACTGATAAAATGCATTTAGTGCTTTCAAGCACCCAGGAGGGATGGAGTATGGTCCAGAAAACACACACATTTCATTTTTGCAAATACAACAGTTTTTCTATTAAGAGTTTATTACCTTTAATATTTAGTCAACCTCTTGATCAGTCTACTAGTGTTATGCATATGTCAACAGCCCAGCTGCACTAGAGACTGTAGCACAAAGCAGAAAGTGTTTTTCAGTATTTGAAAATCGTGAAAAGGACATAAGGGAAAAAATTCAGAAGAGCAGAAAAAAATACAAGTCTGAGGATTTGATTCAAATTGAACTAATATTAAAATTCTGCTCTCTCAAATTTGACAATCTTAGAAGGCTTTAATTCCTGTACTTACAGAGGAATTGGAAGTCTTTGCTCTTGCAACCAAGTAAGAATTCATCAGGAATAAAGGTAAGGGTGCAATCCTAACCTAAATTAGGCTGGCATAGTTAGGCCAGCAAAGTTTGGCTGGCACAAAGGCCACTGTAAACCACGTTTGGACCATTCTTGGAGTCAGGGAGGATGCGCATATCTGTGTGAGGCCTCTCTGAAAGAGTGATCCAAACATTTTACAGTGTCCTTTGTGCCAGCCAAACATTGCAGGCCTAACTCCGGGTTAGGCGTTAAACTCAAACCTAACTAGTGGGGTAGATGAGCAGAAAGTAAAATTCCAAGAGATTGGGTGGTGGTATCATCATTTAAAAAGGGTGGTATCATCATTTAACAGCTGTATTTCCAAATGCTGGGGGACTCCTAGCATAGATTTGACTGGGTTGATACTTCGAGTTATCCACCATTACCAATATATTTTTTCTGGTTCATAAGTGATGCAGTCAGATCACACAGTATACATGTGAAGCTTGGATGAATTTATCCCAAAGTGCAGCACTGTACACTTATACTGAACTGTATTTTCCATTGGTAGGGGGTGCTTGAAAATGGGTTTTTTTCCCCATTATTTGAAAGAGAAAGTGGTTATGTCCTAATTCCAAGTTCTGATTTTTATTAATTTTAAATGTTGTACTATACTAGTAAAAGTATACTAGGTAATATAGGGTTTGCAGATACAGCCACAGTATTATTTTAATTTCTATAAATTAGATTAAAAAGCAAAATGATTTTGTTTTTATTCAGATATTTTAACACTAAAAAGGTGGTGGTCTATGTCTTTATGCATTAAAAAAAAAAACCACCCCTAGCCATTGGTTTGCCCATTGATTCAGTCTGGACAGGCCCTTTTGGAACAGTTCACACACTGCTTTTGTTTTTCACCATCCTAAATATAATGCAGGTTTTCTGCAGGTCTAATCTCACTGTGCCTTAGCTTCCTTTTTCTGCTTTACAAGTCTTCCACTCCATTTCAAAATAGGGAATTTTGTATTTCAGTTCAAGATACGGAAGGTTGCTCACCTCACTTTCCATCAAGGTACTTCCCAAGGACAAAAATTAAGCACATTTGCAAATGACAGCTTTGCATCTCTGGTTGGGGAGGGGGGGGGAAGCTTACAAAGTGCAAAAGTATACTGGAGCTGATGCAACATAGTTCAGAATGTGAGGAAATTCACTTCACATCTCACCCAAGCCATAAACGCACTAGTGCTCTTCGACAAGCAACTGTTTTTTCAACAGCAGCCCTCCATCTGCACAAGGGGGTTGGAGGCCCATTTGTTATATGGATTGCTGAAACTTCAGCAGTTAAGTTTTATTTCACATTTGGTTTCTGAGCTCCCAGGTTTTCAGTATTTCCTATCAACATTTGATGTTTTAAGTAACATTTTGATCTCAACATGGTCAAAGTTTTGCCAGGTACTGAGGCCCAGAACTGCTTCTTAGGCCAATGGACAACATTTCTACAAACCATGTAAGATTTTGGAATGGCAAACACAAACAGCATCTGAATTTACCTTTGGAGTAAGCTAGTATTTAGATTTCACAGCTACATGAGAAGGAAACAGATACAGGTCTCCTGCTGATGCTTGAAGTGTAAGGTTTGAGTATTCAGTTACAGGAGAACACATTTTACTTTATTGCTAGGAATAATACTGTTATGTATTTTGTGCAGATTCCTCGTCCCTCCCCTCCCCTGCTGATAGACCTGGTTAAACCATAAATTGGAACAGCTCCAGTTATCCATATATGACTATAGGTGCTTGATGTTAACATGTTTGCACGTATGTCATGAACCACATTTCCTCATACACAGGGACCATTGTAAGAAAATACATGGAGAGGATATGCACTCAAGTTGCTCTACAGGATATAAATTTTTAGCAGACGTAACAGCCTCTGTAAACATGCCCCATTTTAATGTCATTAATCCTTTAAATGAGACTTTAAAAAGGCAATTCCTCAATGTGAACAGAAATTATTCAGTACTGAATCCATTTGACTGCAGATCCCATAACTCTGACCTGTAATATTTAACTTTCAAGCCACTTAAGAATTGAGTCTTCCATTGAACTTGAGATCAGCATGTACCCACTGACCACCATATGCTTTCTTTCTTTCTTTTGCTTTAGATGTGGAAGATTCAACCCACAATACAACTACCTTATGGAAGTGGCAAAGCAGAAGTTCAGGGGTGGGAAGAGACATTTAGAAAATAGGTCCTCTGCATACTTGTGTTTTCATCAATGGTGTCAATGTTCCTTCTAGACTAAGAAAAGCCTAGTTGACATTACCACTTCCAGCAACTAAGCCAGAACAGGTTTGGATGATTGTTTTAATTAAATGCATTGAAATGCACTGCTAAGAGATATGAGAGTTTAAGAATCTGGCATTTAAGAATCTAAAATTTTTCCTCCTCTTGGTCATTCAAATCAACTGTAACTAGACCAATCACAATGCATTATTCCGGCCTCATTACTGAGACTATAGGGTTTAAAATCCATTGATTTTTAAGTAGTCCACAGTCATTCATATTCTAAATATCTAAACAATTCTGTAGAGACAGAATTGATAAAAGGAACACTGCAAGAGTCCCTTCAGAAACTAGGGTATAAAGAGGAATCACAAGTTGAGTCATTCCCTTCACAAATCTAGCAAATGCTTCTGGTGTCCTAAGTTTTCAAACGTTTTCTTCACATAACCTGTTATGGGAATTTAACAACATAGTATAGCCAGGTCTGTGTATGCTACAATGCCAAGCAGGAACAGAAAAGGCACACAATGCAAATATTTGGTACAATTCAACTGAGACAATCTGAATTAAAAATGCAAATTTCTGGTACATCTGGAGCCTTTTTATCCACAAGGGTTCCAGATGCCAAAAATAGGGTTAAATAAAAATGTATTTAAAAAACAAAGATGTTCCTTTAAATTAGTTTTGTTTTAAAGCAAAAGCTTCTCTTATGATGGCAATGTGGCTGCAGGCATTCCCCAGGGGCTCAGAACAGTAGTATCTATTTGGTCCAAGACCTCTTCACTTTGTCCTGGAGCCAGGGAAAAAAATGCAAAACCTACACTTCCCAGGTTCCAGGGCGGCAGCGGCGGTCTTATTCAGAGCTAAATGATAATCTATCAGCAAGTCCCTGGAGAATGCTTGCTGCTGCGTTGCCATGGTAAGCTTTTTTGTTTTAAAAGGATTGCTAATTAAAGGAATTAACACAATTTACTGTGTTTAATTTACTGAGTTAAATTAGCAGACGGGAAAACCTGCAGATGAGAATACTGTACTTGTATTTAAGGCAGGGATGTAGTGCCCTAGATACCTTCTTATGTCTCCTTTTGACTGGCAACAGTGGAGTGTGTATGTTTCTACAGCTCATGGAACCAACATTTTCTTGATGTTTAAACCAAGTTACCTTATATTATATTAGTGCAGAATCCAGTTTAAACCCCACAGAGAGAGAGAGAGAGAGAGAGAGAGAGAGAGAGAGAGCACACATGAGTGCGCCCACAAGTGGGTCAAAGACACACACACACACATTCTGATAAAAAAGTGGTAGATTTTCCTGCTTCACCATTTTTATTCCAATGTTGAAACATACTTTTCTGCAATTAAAATTTTGATCCTAACCTATCTTCAGGAATGCATTCAAGAAATACATAGTCATCTTAGCATTAATTGTTTAGCAAGTGTGCTATATATTAAAACTGCAGTACATATCCAACAGTTGTACAATATGAAGTGAGCACACATTCAAATATTTTACTTACATGTCTATTGATAGTGTCTGATTATAGAACAGCCAAAATGTTTTTAATTTTTCAAATTTTGATTATGTTTCCAAACAAGTGTAAAAAGTGAATGGGAAATGTACATGACATGGCAACATCCAATATACCATACCTGGGACAGTGATAGTATGTAGCACTCAAGTATACAAAACGTTATAAAGTTATTTCAGTTTCTATAGTTACAGGAACTGAACAGTAGCTCATACTGTTAATAGATTGGTACCCTGTTGTATTTGCAATAATTTGCATTGTCCATTACAGGGTTCTCCAGAAGTTGGTTCTGGAATAACGTCTTACAAAATTCACCTGTACATGAGAAAGATGTTAGAAAAAAATTGAATACTGTGGAAAAAAATTTATTAATCTATACATGTTATCTGAAACACACAAGCCACCGGCTGTTTGTTACAACAAACCAACAGAATACATTCCTTGCACACACCCAGAAGACACATCATTTTAACGTCAAAACTTTGGAACCAATAGCCACAAAGAGAGGGGCGGACCAATTCAGGCCTGTCAGTCACAAAAGAGCAACAGTTCTGAGTTATCCAAACCAATTACATTACTAACATTTAGAAAGAAGCATTCATCAAAGCTTGGCAAAGTGATTCACAACGAGACACTTAAGCCCTTAACAAAAAAGGATCTCCTGCAGGTCCGTGGCACAGTGCACTGAAAACTAATAATGCAAGAGTGCAGTTCTCAATCTCTCAGAGTTAAAACTCCCGTTAGATGAGTCAAAGTGCCAATTTTAAAATTTCAAAGGAATTTTAGAACCACTTTTCCCAAAAGCAGGTTAACTGAGATGAGTTACAAGCTAGAAAATGCTGTTTACCGCTAAAAAGGATTTCATAATCATGCTGTTAAACTGATAAGAAGTGTTTGCCAATAAAATGTTCAAATTGTACATGTATCCTTTTGCATTGGTTCAGAGATGTGAGTGTCTCAAGCAGTGCTGCAATAAAGAGTTAAAGACCATTAGAGGCAGACAGAATGCAGCCAAATTAAATAGCATAAGTACTTCCATGATCATTAAGATTGTGAAATTTGAATGCATTTGTTCCTGCAGTAGATCATCTTATGCTACATATAAAGGAACTGAAAAGTTGCAAATTAGGCATGCTTACCATAACACTCTTCAACTGGAAAAGCTGCAGACCACATTTTCCTAAAAAAGTGTTCACTGTCATGATACCAAATATGTGCAAACTGCAAGGTCCCTAAAATAGCAGATATGAGTTTATATACAGAGAACATCACTAGCCATTTAAATACGCAAAAGGACAAGTCTTCCAGAGTTTATAACATGGAACAGTAGCCACTGCAGCCTCCTCCTCTATAGCCCTCTTCGTGGTTTGACAACTTTACACCTCTGTTTTGGCTCTCACTTTCCCACAGTCCAGGAGTCTGAATGATTTTCTCAACAAGTTCTTCAAAGGCACACTGTACACCATCACATGTTTTTGCGCTTGCCTCTGAGGGAAGAGAGTTGAAATATTAGACAAGAGCCAGTGTACACAATTTTGTATCCCAGGCGGAGGGGGAGGGCGGAAGGAAGGCTGTTGCCTTGATCAGAACTTCACCATTAAGCAGAGCACATGATTTCTCCATTTGCACACAATGACTGGCCCAGAATTAAAACCACCACATGGTAAGTCTTAATGGAATTAAAATATATTCTGGAAAATAGCTTTTGCATCAAGGTAAATGAGAGGTTGTAGTTTCACCATAGTTTCTGCTTTATGAAAATCAGCCAAATAAAATTTTCAGTTTCATTATTCAGGCATGCCCCGTGTGTGCAGAGGCTCTGTTGCACAGACCTCCTGCAGATATGGAATCCCCAACTAAACAGCCCTTCCCCCGCCCATGTGCCCATTAGAATGATTGCAAGGTTTACCATTATCTAAACTAAAAGCAGACATCAAGAAGAAATAGAGGAAGAAGAGAAAGATGAAGGCATGGGTAAACAAGGAAATGAAGAGCTGAAGACTTCCATTCAGTCATCTCCTTGTATTGGGGCTACTTTGATTCCGAATGTGCATGTATGACCACAATTGAATTTTGCAAGAAACCTAGAGGGTCCCATCACTACTGAACCATCTATCCACTCCAGTGGAAACAAATGACAACTTGCTGCCTTGAACCAGAAGCAACCAGGCTGTAAACAGCCACAAGGCATCTGCAAAAAGGAATGATAAACTTTTCCTCCATTCTTCCAGGCTTTATCAAAGTTGACAACTACATATTTAGTGTGACAGTAAGATTAATAAAGAAGCCTTGGATTATATGTCAAACTTCATGTTTCGTTTTGCCACCAGCATTAGCAGAGTTTGTCAGACTGCAACGGGCATACATAATCTCATGCCCTCTGAGGCTGGCATGAACTGCTGATTGGAGAAAGGAGCTAGTGCCTTGGGGTAGTGAGTAGCAGTAATACCTGTCCCCAAATAAAAGCGCACTGAAAAGCACACTCTATGAGGAGCTACATCACATCTCTCTCTTTGAGACTGCATTCTCACTTCCCTGGGGCGGGGGGGGGGAGAGAGAAACAGACCCGGCTTTGCCTCTGACTCCGGTTCCTACACGATGAGAGAAACAAGAAATCAAGCCAAAGTGCAACACGTGTATTTGAACCAAATCACTGCTGCCCTTTCACCACCAATAAATACTGCGACACAACCTGCAAGATATTCATTCCTCTCTATAATCTTCACTGAAAGAAGGGAAATTTTGTCAACAACCATGCTGGGACCCAAATGTCAGTAGCTGTAGGGCAGCAATTTAATTCATGGACCAACTAGCTAAAGCCGGATTTTTAAGAACTGTACTTTCTGGGCACCTTGTGTAAAGACAATTTTACGTTTTAATAAAATAAGCACTATTCAGCACTTAGTCTGCATTAATATTTAATACTGTAAATCTTAGTTTTGCCATCTAAAACAGGGGCCAGCAACCTTTTAGGGAAAAGGGGCCGGATGTTCAGTGATTATCTCTGCGCCGAATGTCTGGGTTGCTAAGCTCCTGGAAGTTGCTCAAAGCTCAGTTTGCGAGGAAAAGCCCCGCCCACCCCCCAGTTTGCAGAGTTCATGAACTGGGGCGGGTGGCTCTCCCTTCCCCAGCCAGTGTGTGGAAAACCAGGCAAGTGGCTTTGCCTCCCAAGGTGAACTCCATGCTAGCCCGATCTAGCCCAGTTCTGCTCAAAAGCATGCAGCAGCATGACTCCAGCCACCTAAGCCGACTTAAGAATCAGTTCTGCATCACTCAACATCTTTCCTCATCCTTCCCCCACTCCCCAGCAGAACACTTACCTATGAACAACATAGAATGTTTCCGTGCAAACTTGAGACCTTCGTTTCTGTCAACTTCCCTGTTTTCCTACAAAGAGGAGCAGGATCATTAGTTGCCAAAACATGTTTAAAAGCCCCTAGAAACTGGTACTTTAGAGCTACTTACCTTATCAATTTTGTTGCCAACTAACATTTTAACTATATCATTTCTTGTGCAATATGTTTCCAATTCAGTTAACCAGTTGTCTAGTTTAGCAAATGTGTCTCTTCTTGTGACATCATATACTGAAAGAAAAGATTAGCAATGGTCAGCAAATTGCCTCAAAATTTCTTCAATATACTGATGTGTGTGGTTTATGAGTTGCACAGGGGCAGAGAAAAAGGCACTCCAAAGAGTGATAAAGAGGGCACAAAAGATCATTGGCTGCCCTCTTCCCTCACTGGAGGATTTGTATAACATGGGATGTAGTAGGAAGATACAAAAAATCTTGAGAGATTCCTCACATCCGGGTCACTCGATGTTTGAGATTCTACCGTCGGGAAGAAGATACAGAGTGTTGAAAGCTAGGACAAGTAGGTTTAAACATAGTTTTTACCCAAGTGCTGTGATCAGGCTAAATGCAGGGGTTTGAATCTGGTGGTCTTAATAATGTATACTGTATGGTACTTATATCTATATTTTTTAATGTTGTTTTTAAATGTTATTTGTATATGTTATTTGGTGTTGTCCAGTGTAAGATGTGAAGAGCACCTCATTTCGTTGTTCTCATACCGTGAGTACAATGACAAATAAATTTCTATCTATCTATGTCCAGCTTATCCTCCTATGACCATTTAGGTATAAAAATAAAGTTCACTGTGGCAGTCAATGCCACAAATAGTTACTTACTGTCCTATGGTGGGCCACTTATTGCCTAATTGAGAACCTGTAACTCTTCTGCAGCCAATCATGATAATGGAGCTATAAATCCGTGTGCACCGCCCTAAATTGCTAGGTGCAAACTGTTCAAAATGGAACAGCTGTTGACAACTGGGCAGCTGCATCATTTCATCAGACAGCCACACCCTAGTATTGCCATTACAACACAGATGTGCAATAATAGGATGATGGCTCAAGTCTTCAAACTAGTTTACAAGAGGTCTAAATATTCCTGTATCTGAAACAAGTTTATAAAAAGATTGAAGTTCATGAACTTGGGGGATTCAGCTGAAGGCAATACTGGAGGAATCTATTTAACAGAGTTGGATAAGCAAGCTCCTCCCAATGATTACCTGGTTATATCCCTATATACCCCCACAAAGAACCAACTCTGGGTAGATGGACACATCTGATTCTTTTCCCCACCCCAGATTTCCTTCATCATGTAAAACTTCAAGAAAGACTAGAGGACTTGTAGCAGAGAAGTGGCCCCTGTCTGTCCAGGAGAAACAGGAAATTTGAGCAGACAAATGGCCACTCCTCCCACCCCAGTAATCGACTACTCAATCTAAAGTTACCCACAGCTGCTTTACCTGATAAAAGGGCAGCATCAAAGCACTGCAACCTCCAGCATCCCCATATAATGTCAGTTTCCAAACACACTGTTTACAAATATTCCTAACCATATCAGAGTAGTAGCTAAGAAAGTTATTTCAAACAACATCTTATTAGTAAGTTTCCTTTCATGGGGGGGGGGGTAGGTTAGAACAGAACCCCCTCATACTGCACATTTTCTAACAGTTGGGAACAGACACACAGCTCCTTTGTCTTGTGAGTGAACAGATTAGAGGCTGGAAGATTGCAGCAAACAATATACAGCAGAGACTTGGCAGCCATTTGTCAAGTCAAAGAGGTGGTTGAGATATGACAGGGGCTCTTCTCTTTTGTTCAGCAAAATAGTTTCATCAGCCTATCAACAGGTAATGGAGGGCAAGAGTGTCACTATCAAGTGAACTGAGTTCATACTTTTCATTTTCTGCACAACAAGCAAGTTTCAGATAAGCCGTAACCAACTATAGCGTTTACCTAGTATAACACCCTGTGCTCCTCTGTAATAGCTGGGTGTGAGTGTCCTGAACCGTTCCTGACCCGCCGTATCCTAAGGAATTGAGAAAGTTTTAAGTATCAGTGTTTGACAGTTAAAGTTTCTTGTTCCTTCCCTCACTAAATTCGTTTCTCCTGAAACAGGCAGCATGTGAGCCAATACTGGTATTCTCTACTCTGCCAGGGCTTCCCCATTTGCCCACAGAAGGACCACCTTCAAAAGAGAAACTCCTTCCTTAGGTTGAGGACAAAAAGTATAGTGAGGAGAATGCATCCACAGGATGGAGACGGGGGCCAACAAATTCTGGCTGGCCTTGATTGCCAACTGCCAGGTCCCCCAAAAGATGAAGCGTTTTCCCTACAAAAGGTAAATAAAACAACTATCTCTTGCTCCCTGCCCTAGTTTCAAAACGGAAGGACAGGATTGTTCCTGTAGCTTAGATCTGGAAAGAGAGGAGTAGGCACTGGTCCTTTTGGCCATTACACAATGCTCATTGCAAATGCAACAGTCAGATCAAGCCCCTCATCATCTCCCTCTAGCCCAACGTTACAGTACATAAAAAGTGCCTTGTCAATGCCGCCTCCAGTTTTCCTATTCCCATCTGCATTTTCAGAGTTGAGAGAACCATCACTCTTGCCAGAGAACTGGGACATATTTGCCATGACAAGTGAAATCCTTACTGTCCTGAAGAGAGTAAAGGAAGGATTCTATCTGCCAATTGCAAATATGCATCATATGCCTTTAAGGTTTAGCCTTACATAGTTACATTGCTACAGCCTTCAATTAAGTAATATTAACATCTATTAATTCTAAAGGGAAAGAAGGAGTTAAAGAATAATTCAAACTCTGTGACAGATTTTTCATACAAGCAGTGATATTTTTCTATCTTAAAGTATATTCTGAAAGACCCACAATTTTACAATTTTCTAGTCTTTAAATCCAACTGGAAAAACTGCTACTTTCTGATTTTGTGTTCACTCCCATACAAGGCTCTGCTAAATCAAAAGCAACAAATAGATTTTTCGTGTGACTTGAATGGTTTTTTTTTTTTCCAGTCAAAAGTTGAGGCAGACACAGTGGAAATTGAAGAGGAACATATGAATATCAATCTCAAAGACTTTTCAGCTTAAGAAGAGCACGTTTCTAGCTCTCAAGACTGCAGGCAACTTGAAGGTAACTTTATATAACAGATTTGGAACCAGAAAATGCTGAAGCAGCCTTAGTATCTTCCATCACCACTTTTTATAATCTGTAGCAGTACAAGAGGCATGAAAAATGCCAGATTTTACTCTTTTGTTTCTTTTTTGAACTGCTGATTAAGGCTGCACTCCTATCCACGCTTACCTGAGAGTAAGCCCCACTGACTATAATGGGACTTACTTCTGAGTAGGCATGCATAGGATTGGGCTGCAAAAAAATTAATATGATGTTCCAAATCACATTAACAAATGAGGAAGCAGAACAATGCACAAAAAAAATATTAAAAAAAATCAAGTGTTCCGATTCAGTTTAGAATTAGGAAGTATAAAGAAACTTCACTCATGCTTAGTCCTCTGCAACCTACTATAATCTTATTTTTTTATTTATTTAATGTATTTTTATACTGCCTTTCTCCAGATTTCACTGGACTCAAACACAAAAACAACACAAAAATGTATTATACCATCATCTGCCAGAGTCTGTCTTAGATAATATTGAAAAGGCCCTTGGCATCACTCAGTGATAATGAAAGGGTGGCATGTTTCATTAGACTTACCCAGATTGCTAACTTAGCCTTATTGCCATCAACTGAGATAGTTTTCACTTTGAAGTCAACTCCTGAAAGATAAGAGGATTTATCAGATAGAAGCTAAGATTAAGTTTATAAAAGAAAAAAAGCACCAAATGAAGCAGGGAACCTTTACATAGTAATTTAGAGAGTAGACTTTTTTTTCCTTTCCATTGCATATGGTGCAATAGTCAACTAAAAGAAAACTGAAGGATCCAGCATTTTCATGGCAGACTGCTATCAAAGGAGCTAAAAATAATATGGAAAGATATTGGTAGAAAAATAAAAGCAAGATGTGGTTGTTGGCTTTCCTACTAGATTTAGCTCCAAAGTTAGCCAACACAAACAATGTTCATTCTAAAAGGCAAACTACTGCAAAGAGATCTGAAACCCAAGTGCTCACTTCATAGAAGATTATAATTTCCTATGGATGAATTCATCTTATATAGGATGTTGCATGAAACCTGCATACACTTTGTTGCAAGTCACTAGGGTGACATGAACTACATTCAGAATTCATCTGTTAGAAATGGCATACAACTTTTGCATACTAAATTCATTGTATGTGAAGCTGGTCCAAGATACGGCTTTCCTGCAGCCTCCGCAATAAGCGTCCCATCTTTGAAGTCTGCAAGGTAGAAGTCATAATGTGGGCAGTGGAACTTATAAATCCTGCATATAGTTCATCACATCTGGCAAATACTGTACATACCCATTCATTATGTCATCAGAGTAAAAGCAGACAGATAAAAATTGAGGGGACTATGAGCCGCATGTTTCCACAGCAAGGAGCTCAAAGCAGCAAAAAACTGGTGCCAATGTCAACATCAGATTCAAACCAGGAGAAGAGTGAAAAACTAGATGCAGCATCTGCTTTGCATCGTCAGGAAGACAAGCACTCAAAATTGGGCAAAGCAGGCAATGAGCAAAAAGCATGATGTCTTCTAGCAACTGCCTGCATTTTCTCATTCAGAGGTTCACTGTTACATGAAGTTTGTATTGTGCAAGCTTGTCCTCCGCAAAGAAATGCAGGTGCTTCTCTACAACCATATCTTACGTTGCATATGTTTTTAAATGAAAATTTTGTGTATGCCTTCCTTGATGGAACTTGGCTGTATCTTTCCAGTGTTGTATGTCAGCTATCAACCCCTTTGTTGAGCCACTGGGATGGAATTCACCAAGAGGCATCTTCCTTCCTTGCAGGGTTTCCCATATACTTCAGGAATTTTAAATATTATGGACCCATTTGGCTTCCTTCTTTTCCCATTTGATCTATTTGACCCTGCATAGCTGTTCTGTAAACGTCTCCCAAACCAAGCACTAAATATAGCCATTATCTTTATACTGCTCAAGCAACATATGAACATGAACACAAAACAGACACTAATACATTATTTTTAATAAGCTAAGATCAGCATACTAGTGTACCAATGGTGCAATTAAAATGAATTAACAACCGTTTCTATGACATCATAGCCAGAGCCAAAAAAACCCAAAGCCAGCCAAGGTAAGTGAGTGGGCGGGGCCCGGCCATTTAACAACCGGTTCTATAGAACCTGGGCGAACCCCCTGAATTTCACTACTGTATTGCACATCCTAATTTTGATCACAGGAGCGTTAACATCACACACTTACCAATCGTTGCTGCAAGCTCGGGATCAAATGTATCATCTGTGAATCGCAACAGAAGACTGCACACAAAAAGGGGATGAAAGGAAAAAGTTTATTCATTTCATGAGTTACAGTTGAAAAGTGAAACCAGTCTACCAGATGCACATGCTTGTTTTACAACCATGTAACATGGCATAAGGTAGCTTGAGACAATCCCCAACCCCGAAATTTTTTTAAGACAATTAATCCTTATCTTCCTCTGAAGGAGGAACTGCTTCTGCTCAGTATTGAGTAACCTTCATGCAATTAAATCTAGAATTTGCTGTTTAGTTCCCTCAGAAGTATTGATCAAGATTCAGGGTGCAATCCTAACCAACTTTCCAGCTCTGACACAGCAGTGCCAATGGAGCATGTGCTGCATCCTGTAGTTGAGCTACATGGGTTCATGGAAGCTTCCTCAAATTAAGGGACAGCACTGCCCTTACCTTGGTGCTAGAAAGTTGGTTAGGATTGCGCCCTCAATATCCCACAGTTCAGCTGAAGTCTCCTAGAGCTCATACACAGGACATAATTAACACAAAACGGAGAACTAAGATTTTCTGAATAGAAAGAAGTTTAGAGAACTTCAACTCTACTCAAACATTCAGAAGCAAAAGGAGGGGTCAATAATTCAGAAGACAGTATAATTTTGAAGTCTACAAATGGTATAGTGGATCTGGAGATAGACACAGACCTGGAAGATTTGACAAGGTCCCCCACCAAAGGCTGCTGAAGAAACGTCACAGTCAGGGAATAAGAGGGCAGGTCCTCTTATGGATCCAGAATTGGTTGAGGGCCAGGAAACAGAGAATGGGGGTCAATGGGCAATTTTCACAATGGAGAGAGGTGAAAAGTGGAGTGCCCCAGGGATCTGTCTTGGGGCCCGTGCTTTTCAACTTATTCATAAATGACCTGGAGACAGGGATAAGCAGCGAGGTGGCTAAGTTTGCAGATGACACAAAACTTTTCCGGGTGGTAAAAACCAGAAAGGATTGTGAAGAGCTCCAGAATGATCTCTCCAAGTTGGAGGAATGGGCAGCCAAATGGCAGATGCGTTTTAACGTAGACAAATGTAAAGTGATGCACGTTGGGGCCAAAAACCAAAACTTTACCTATAGGCTAATGGGTTCTGAGCTGTCTGTGACAGCTCAGGAGAGAGATCTTGGGGTGCTGGTGGACAATTCAATGAAGGTATCGACCCAGTGTGCGTCAGCAATTAAGAAGGCCAATTCCATGCTTGGGGTCATTAAAAAGGGGGTTGAGAATAAAACAGCCAATATTATCATGCCATTGTACAAATCGATGGTAAGGCTACACCTGGAATATTGTGTCCAGTTCTGGTCGCCGCATCTTAAAAAGGACATAGTGGAGTTGGAAAAGGTGCAGAAGAGAGCGACAAAAATGATTACGGGGCTGGGGCACCTCCCTTATGAAGAAAGACTGCAGCGTTTGGGGCTCTTCAGTCTAGAAAAAAGGCGCCTGAGGGGGGACATGATTGAGACATACAAAATTATGCATGGAAGGGATAGAGTCGATAGAGGGATGTTCTTTTCCCTCTCTCAAAACACCAGAACCAGGGGGCATCCGCTAAAACTGAGGGTTGGGAGAGTTAAAACAGATAAAAGGAAGTACTTTTTTACCCAGCGGGTAGTTAATCTGTGGAACTCCTTGCCACAGGAGGTGGTGATGGCATCTGGTCTTGATGCCTTCAAGAGGGGATTGGACAGATATCTGGAGGAAAGGTCCATCGTGGGCTATAGGCAATGATGGATTGTGCAACCTCCTTACAAAGGTGATGGGCTACTGGTACCGGGTGCAAGGGAGTGGCAACAGGATGCAAGCATCTTGTAGTCTCATGCCTTCCTGGGGCACCTGGTGGGCCGCTGTGAGATACAGGAAGCTGGACTAGATGGGCCTTTGGCCTGATCCAGCAGGGCTCTTCTTATGTTCTTATGTTAAGATCCAGGGATAACCCCCTTCCCCACCCAGGTTCCTGGGTGACCTTTGGCTAGTGACTATTTCTCAACCTAACCTACCTCACAGGGTTATTGTGATGACAAAAGGAGGGAAGGAACTTTGTATACCATCCTGAGCTCTTTGGAGGAAGGGTGGTATAAAAATGTAAAAAATAAAATCAAGTGTTTAGTAAGTATCTATCTTGCAACTACAGTGAAAAATCACCAAGGGGATCAAACTGCACTTTATTTAGCACTGTTATAAGCTAGATCTATTTTACTCATAAATAGCCGGATTAGTCCATTTTGAATGCCCTTATTTCCTGCATGTAGTTAAAGCAAAATAATTCGACTGAGGGATCAGTCCTAACCTGGAGTTAGGCCAACGCAAGGGACTTATGGTGGCTCAGGAGTGTTTCAAATGCACCATAAAGCACATTTACAGTTGCAACAGCCTAACTCCAGCCTAACTCCAAGTTAGGATTGCTCCCTGAGATAGTTGTGCGTGTGTGCAAAACAAGTACTGTACATGGAAAATTGCTTTCATTACAAAGCTATCGAAAGGCACTTGCCCCACAAACCTTCCACTACAGCAAACCTATTTATCTGAGGCTATGAAACTAGCAGAGTTCACAAGTGCCCTCACCCTGTAATTTAAGAATCAAGCTGCCTTCTCTTTATCCCAGATACATTCTTCACATACCATGTATTGAGTATGAAACACATTTTGTAGAGTTCAAGCTAGAGAGCAACTATTCTAAATATAAAACTTATCATATTTCCCAGAGCCAGAAGAGTGCTAAACAATGCTGGTGTCTTGAGGGACTCACAAGTGAGTTGGTGTAGTGTCTGGAAAGTCAATGGGACATCGGGCTGGAAAGTCCTCAGTTACAATCTGAACTAAAAACGCATTATAATTAGGTGTCAAGGCTAAGCCCAAGGCAAGCTCTCCATATTACAATGGGGTGGCCAGTTAATAATGGCCAGCCTCACAGCCCTGCTACAGGGGTTACCAAAAGAAACACTGGAAACATTAACAAGGACATTAAGCTGGGATGTGTGTTCAAGCCTACAAAAGTCTCTTCCAGCCACTGGAAACCTGCTTAAACCTGGAACTTACACTGCTGCTTGAAAACACCCGGGCCCTAACTACAGCAGAAGTCAGGTGACAGGAGCCTGAAAGGTAGCAAGCGTAGTAAACAACTAGTTGAGCCAGTAAAAACTGTTGTTCAATTACCTCCAGGCTTCTCACCAAGGACAGCTCATTACCTGCCTTACATTTGGGTGTGGATGCCTATGTGTTTGCTAGAAGATGGAATTGTTTGCTTAAAATGTTTCACTCCCATCCCCTTTCTACTTCTATTCTGCCAATCCAACATCCTCAGTGAGAAGCCATGAAGTCTGAGCATGGAAGCTGTGAAGTCTGAAGACCATGAAGTCTGAGGTTCCTTTCTAAACAGTAAGTATTTGGATGGCTTGATTATTGCTTTGAAACCTAAAAATAAACCCTCCCTGAACTGGGCGTTTACAGGTAAGCTACACTCAATGCCAGGCTTCTTGAAGTCACATCCTTCAAGATGATCTCATCTGAAAAAAATGTGATCGAGTCATACTGGCCAACGCTGTGCTTTTGCAACATCTCTTACAGATCCAACATTCAACATACATACATAACACATTAATTTGTGTTTACCTTTTCTGTAACTTTGTAGCTTCTAGAATAGCAAATATAAGTGCACTAAACGTTTTTGCATAGCATATGCCAAGTTATATCTAACTTTATTTATGGCACTGCCACAAAACACACAATGTCAGATGAAATAAGTGTCCACCATTTATACAGCTAAACTACCTGGCAAATAATGTCACATAAATAAGAGAAAGAATAATGTCACAAACTCTTTTCATAAGGCATTGTACTACATATTGTACTTTATATCCTGAAGTATGCCTAAATTCATATTACACATACACAAAAAACAGATTAGTATATGACCCACAGCAGGCAAGGCTACAAAGGCCAGCAAATTATGTCATATCTTAAGAGAAACTATTTCAACACCAGTTAAGTTGTATTAAGAAGACTATGTGGCATTTAGCAAGAGGAACCCAGCAGACAGAGCAAAGGTTACAGACAATAAGAAATGAGAAAGAACCCAGATATGGTTGAGAAAGGCAACAGACTGAAGGATTAAGGAGATTTTTTTAAACAAACAGGAAAGTTGTAAAATTGGCAAGAGAAGGCTAAAGAAAAAATGAATTGCATTAACACTGAAATACCTAGAAAGGGACACCACTATGGGAAAGGGGCACCACTGTGATGCACTTACTAGGTGATTTAAAGCACTTAACTACATTTTATTTGAAGTTCTTCATTTCTAAGCCAAGCCTAACAGTTATTTATGCCCCAGATATGTTGTGCAACCACAATTACAGCGAAGAACAAAGAAGTTGTGACTGTTTTTCCTAAGGTCAGAAGCGGAGGGAGTTAATCCGAGGGGAGGCTCAGCACATTGACCTGTTTTCAAAAGCGAAGCCACATTAAGAGGAGAGGGGGCCTCTGAGCATGTGCAGATTGTGTCAGCCGCCTCCCCCATGGAGTGAGAGGGCGGATTTCAACTCGCACCCTTCTTCGGGTGGTCTACGGAATGAGTGTCCACGTTAGAGGGCGTGGGTTGCAGGCAGGTTTAAACCCTGGGACCACTTTCCAAAAACCATGATTGTATTCCCCCCCCCCCCAAAAAAAAAACACAACCCCGGGATTTACATGTCTACTCGGAGGTAAAGGGTGGCTGGCTGCAACGGAGGAGGGGCTGTGAAGGCCGTTCCTTGCGGGCGGAGCGGGGCCTGTCCGGGGTGGGCCGAGAGCTTAAGAGACAAGCTGCGGCCATGACATGACAAAGCCCAACCAGGTCAGCAAAGGGCCCACCTGGACTTTCCGACGCCGCTCTCGCCGATGATGAGGATCTTCAGCGTGGTCAAGATATCCTCGTCCATCCCGACAGCCAGAAGCCGGGCCCGAACGACCCACCCAGCAGAGGCAGCTTCTCAGTCCCTACGCAGGCTGCCACGTCTTGTGCGCATGCGTCCCCTCCCTCATTCGGCCTCTTTGCCCCGTCCAAGTGCCGCTGCGCGCATGCGTCCTCTGGGACTTCCGCATCTCGTCATAACCCCGCCCCCTCCCAGGCGTGTACTGAGAGTCGTAGACTAGAGTGACCCAAAGTCCCGGTGGTTGTTCTTTCCCGGGCTGTGAGAGCTGGCCATAGAATTCCCAGAGGTTGGCGTAGCTGTGATTTAGGCAGCAGTAGCGTGTCCACCGGGGAATAAAAGGAAATAGCAAGCACAGCTCGTTGCAACTCAGATCTTATTCCCTATTACTTTTTCTTTAGTTTTTAATCGTTGAATGCAGCGCGTCTGCATGATAATCAATGGAGCGCAAGGCTCCTGGCAAGCAGTTGAGGCCAAAGGAGCCATTAAAAGCCTAATCATGCATGCTTACTCAGAAGTAAACGGCAGCCATGTCACTCTTGTTAAGCTCAGCCCCGCTGGTAGCAATAGATACCTATAAATCACAGTGCAACAAAAAGCACGCAAGTTGGGATTCCCAATTTGAAAAATATCATCAATTATTCCAATTAAAAAAATAATGTGTTTTCTTTAACGAATTCTGCTTGCGTTCTCTTCTTTTAGCATCTAGGTCACAGCATACGCTGTATATATGGTAATTTGAATCCACCTTGGAAACCTAATTGTTATGAGGTCAGCAGTGTTGCCTTTAAAGAAATGCTTCTGTTCTTGAGGTATTGGTGGTTGAGACAGTTTATGTTTAAGGAGTCCAAATCTGAAAACCATGAGTTCTGTGTAAGGCTGCAAATCAAATATATCTGACAAGTAGCGATGTCTTTGTGGTGTTCTTTAACCTTATTTCTTTCTCATTGCTGCCCCGTCCCCTTGCCCTTAGCAAGAGCAAGATGTGTGTTTTTTGACTCAGGGGAGGAGGAATTACAAATTTTCCCCTAACTGGTTTATAGGAGGAATATCCCCAAAGAGCTGCAAATTCTGAGAAGGCATCTTCCCCCCACCCCCCAGAAAAAGATCTTGCTTCCCAGACCAGAGGAACAGGTATGTCCAAGACTCCTGTCTAGAGTCTACTGGATTAAGCATGCTCTGGATAATTGTGTGGATTATGTATCATTTATGGATAAAGGATGTAAAATAGGGATAGTGATACAGAAATGTCGTGTGCATGCCACATCAGCAACATCACATAATTACCTAGAAGTGTTTTCTAGTGCTTTACTGGCTAAGGCTGCAATCCTATACTGTACATTGAACACAACGGGACTTGCAGTACTCTTTGGTACATATGCATAGGATTGCATTGTCAGCCTGTCATTAGGCAGAGTGATGCATGCTGGCTTTCCAGTGTTTTCTCTCTTACCACCAGTGGCATTCCTGTTGGGGGGGAACACTAAGTTTTGAAGACGCCTGAGCTCCTGTGTAATGCACACACACCCCAAGCCATTTGTGGCTCAGAGAGCCATCTCTTGCTCCACAAATCTCCGGAGGTGAGGGGAAAGGGCCATGTTACACAAGAGTTCAGGCTCCTGCAGAACAGCATTTTGCCCCCCTATGAGAATGCCACCGCTTTCCACATCCCTGTATGTACTTCTTCAATAAATTAATATAATCCCATACTTCTGGATTTATGTGAGGTAAACAGTGGGGCGAGTCCTGTGCTGATGCTTCCCTCCTTCTTGCCCATTGCCTAGAGTGGCCAACCTTTCAACTTTAGGACTCCTGGATCTTTAATAATTGTGTAGAAGAGGGAATTTCAGCAGGTGAAGCTTGTCATCTCATAGATGTCTCCAAAATAACAAGAAAGACATCATGACTTCCTCTGTGAGTGGCTACACCTGTTGATTAATATGATACTTTCCGAAGCTTCCTGTACCATCAAGCTCAGTCTTGTTTCTCTCGGAATCTAGCTACCACTATGGAAGAGTACAATAACAAGCGTTATTTTATGAAATAGTGGAGACACGTACCTTGTTTAAGCATTCACCATTAGCAACTTATGGCCAAGTTAAACACCCTAACTTCCACAATACCTTAGTAATTATGGCAACAAAGAACTGAAACATCAGCAATGCTGACTATTTCACCTGAGGTAGCAAAGATTACATCTATTGCAAAGCATTGTGTGTATGTGTGTGTGTATGTAGTTATTTATTTATAAAAATGTTTTACAGCATAATCCTATACAAGTTTACTCAGAGGTAATTCCTGTGTTTATTGGGGCTTAGTGGGGTTCAGATTCTGACCTGAACCTCCATTCCTAAGGTGATCCACGTTTTACAACATAAATAATTAACAGTGCATTCCAACATTGTGCTGGGCTGGCCTAAGACACTGGTGCAGCGCTGTCACAAGCATGTTGTAAGGCACATTTGCGCCAACATGGGAGTCGTCTGGGCCAGCGCAAGGCGTTGGCCCCCAAGGGCCACATCCAGTCTACGCACCATTACAGGTAAGTGGGGAAGCACCAACCGAGTTCTGCAGGCACAAGGGTTAGGGAAAGGGGGGGGAAGGCAGGGGATGAGCAGACCGGTGGGTGGACCAGCCTGGGGAGGGGAGGGGAGGGGAGCCAGTCAGAATCCAGCACTTAGGCTGGATTCTGTCCCTTGCATCATAGCCTCAATCCAGGCTGCTTGGATTTGCGCCACTGATTTTGGTGGCAGAGATCCAAGTAGCCCCATTCAGGCCGCCACATTACCCAGAAGGAGGGGAATAGATTCCCCTTGCCCCAGGTTGCACTGCAAGCAGACCCATCCCCGTGCTGAATATGGGGCTGGCCAATCCAGCATGAGGTTAGGATTGTGCTCTCATATGTCTATAGAATTAGCAACTATCTTAGCTAGACATTTCAAGTTTAAATAATCATTATAATGTGCACTTCATTTGCTGTGATTCTAGATTCCATAGTGCAGCATTATACATCGTTTCCTGCCTTTTCTAACCTTTTAACAATCTTCTTTCTCATCGAAATGTTTTCCTTATATGCTGCTAAGTAATACGATACAGCTTGACTAATATTCACAAATGTGTAAATACATATTCCTATTATACCATAATAAGTGTGTTCCCAGAATTTTCCATTGGCAACCTACTATTTCAGGTTTATGTGTTTTTGATTAGTTTCAGTTAATTTTCCTTAATTTCTTTTTCTGGCACGCTGGTACTGTAATGGCATTTTTGAATCTTTATTAATGCTTGCCACGAGTCATACTATTTCCAGATGTCCAGCTGCCATGGAAGTCAGGGAAAGAAGACAGCCAGCTATGTTGTGTTTTGAGCAGGCATAATAACAGACGCCTGATATCATGATGATCAACACTTTCATTTTCTTCACAATGAAGATGATGTCCTTGGCTGATGTTCTTTGCTTTCACCTCCTACATATTTTAGTCTTTCATGTTTGCTTCAGTATTGCAAACCTAAAGCAGTTTCAGCAACTGATTACTTCTATACACAAAAGAGCACAGAACTTTAAGTGGGTTGAGAGTTCTCAAGGCTGTCCATGTGTACGTGGGTAAAAGTCTCATGGATTTCAGTTAAACTAGCCTCCTTGACAAATGTGTAGCATTGGAATGATAATACACCGAGTTGACTTGCTACCAAACCTGTGAAGCCCAGTTTTCAGAACTGGGTTCTGGCTATGCTTTTTACACAATCCCTAAGAGCACAATCCTAACCTGGAGTTAGGCTGGCACCCTAGATGTGGAGCTCCTTACTTTAAGAGGCTTGTGGTGCTGCTCCTTCTCTTCTAACCTTTAAGGAGTCACTGAAGTCACCCTTGTTTTTCACTGGACTTTAGGGGATGAAGGTGACCTGGGAGTTATTTGTGTTTGCTGTTGGTTTAGTAATGAGTTTTTTTTTAACTATTCTTATGTTTTATCATATACCATGCCTTCAGACATTTAGAGAGAGGCGGAATACAGACAGAAAAATAAAGACAATATATAAACCTCAGAAGCTATATCTGGGTTTCAAAACTAATATTTCAATTTTAATGGGCTTCAGAGTGCTATTTAGTTCTATGCTGTGTTATGAATTTCACTCCTGACTCAAAATCTGAGATTTGCCCTTTGAAAACAAGTTGCTCTCTGCTTTAATAATTTTCTCCCATTCCCCGACTCTTTTGCAAGTCTGTTTAGTGCATTGCCCTTCAGCACAGCAAGCGGTCTGTTTGTGTGGGTGAAATAAGAGATTTGTCCGGACAGCCAGAGTTCACTTTCTGCTTAAGATGGGAACATTAGAGGTTCATAAATTGTTTCCTACATATTGAATTGGTCTAGCCATAGGCTGCCTTTCTGAATGGTTTTTAAATTCTTGTCAATAATTCTTCCCATTTGCTTCCACCCCAGACCCATTCGAAGCTCCAGACCACAGCTCGCCTCCATCAAGCTGAGAGGGGGAGAGACTATTTCTCCCTGGTGCCGTTAAACATGAGTTTGAACTTAAGACGGAGGGCATTGCTAAATAGAGCGATAGTACCATTTCCTGACGGAAGATTTTTTTTTCGTTCCAGTCAGACTTATGCCTGAAATTAAAGTATAGTAATTCCCCTGTATCTGCACAGGGTATGTTCCAACAGCTACTGCAGATGCCTGAAACCGTGGATAGTAGTGAACCCTATATACAGTATTTGCAGATTGGTTTTCAGACCCAGAAGGTGCCTTCCTGAGTGATGGGCTGGTTGGCTGCTCCCATGTTGACACCCGCTAAAGCATCTCTGGCTGGAGGGAGCCATTGGGTGAGGCACTGCGAGAGGTGGAGAGGGAAGCACAAGGAGCTTCCCCTTCTCCGCCTCAGCATGGAGAAGCCACCAGCTGGTAAACTGTTGCTGGATGACATGGTGCCACTGAGCATGGTGATGAAGGCAAGCCAGAGCTGTAGTCACACATGGTGTACTTCAAAGGGCAGCGCTGGTATGCCAGGGAGGAGGAAGGAAGGAAGCAGGGGGCACCACATTACAATTTCTTTCTGGAATTTTCTGGAAGAATTTTCTGGATTTTTTTCAAATATTTTCTATTCATGGTTGGTTGAAACTGTGGATGCAGAACCCAGAGATATGGCTGACCTATATTTTACACTGTATTGTAATATATCTTCAACTCAAAGAATAAACATGACTCAGAGCTCATTCCTAACCTGGAGTTAGGCCGGCACAGTTAGGCCAGTTTGGCCAGCTCAAGGGACACCATAAACGATGTTTGGACCACTCTCGGAGTCAGAGAGGCCAGCACACAGACATACGCCATCCTCCCTGACTCTGAGAATGGTCCAAATGCACTTTATGGTGTCCCTGGTGTCCCATGTGATGGTGGTGCTTCGGCAGTGGTGGTGATGGTGGTGCTTCAGTAGTGGTCCCTAAACCAAGGGGTCTGCAAGTGAGTCTCTCTCTTCATCTGTTGATGTACTGGTGGATATGCAACAGATTAGATGCTCAGTTCAGGGAGAATTGGATTCTAGAGGCCAACCTCAAGCTCAGCTGTTGCAGGCACCCATATGAAAAGGGACCCAACCCAAACCTGTCATTTATTTTTCATTTAGCCTGTCCTCAGTAGAAGAAACACTTTACTAAGCATACCAATGGGGAATATCAAAGCACCCAGGACATTACTGTCTGTGGGTTACCAGAATGTAGCTCTAAGGAAGCCAAATGCCAAAATAGTAGAGTTATATTTTTGTCTGACCTTGATTTCAGCGTTTTCTTACTCAGCACGGTTCACTTCATATTTGTTTTGTTTTAAAGTCTGGAATATTTTGCATTTCACCTTAATAGTTCCACTCTGTTTGAAATGTTTATATAGCGTGATTTACTACAATATGGATGTGTAATTATGTGATGATTAGACAAAACATTTCTGACAAGAAAGGAAAACAGTAGTTAATAATGTTTTCCATCTGTCTGGTAGGACTTCACTGAAAAAGCAGCTCTTTGCATGGACCAGAGTCCAAGGCTGCACCTAGACAAGAACACGGTAGAAACAGTAATGCTTCCATAAATTCATTCTGATCACTGCTCACACATTTTGGGAAAGCATTACCATCTGTTTTGCAGATAAATATTACAATAATTAATGTCAGCACATGTTTACATTATAGAATCTTAGATTTCCTCCGTTCCCCTTGCAAAAATAAAAGATGCCTTTTATTGGAATGAAACGCACTGTCGTTTTTAGGTAAAATGAGCGTGTGTCAATAATGCCTTCTTTTATTACACAACGCTGAGACATTTTAATGTTTCTGTCCTCCATCGAGGCCCAGATTTCTTGGCCATCATTACTCTGCACTGAAAGGCCCCAAAGAGCTGAAAATCTGCAGATCCATCAACACAGGCTGTACCATGTATAACCCCGCAACCCCACATTTGCAAATATTTGGTATCCCCCAACTAGAAAATTGTATGAGGGCCATGGAAAGGAAGTGACTATCTAAGAGAATATATGTGCCCCCTCTTTAGCCAAGAACTAATGATATTCAAAGGCCAAAGCTCTCGAGGGGACCCACTAGATGCTCTGCTGCTAGGCCAACGGCTGAGACAGACATCATGGAGCTGAAATTGGAAACTTTGTGGATCAGGAATTGGTTCCATGTTCCCTGCAGCACCGAGGCTGGTGACCAGAAAAGGGAACTTCAGGAGGAAATTCACAGAACAGCCTATAATCATCTGGGTATGGGAGGTCAGGTGACATTAGGAGGCCAATCCGGTGCCATTGGGTGATATAGATGAGCTCTCTTCTCTTAGCCTGTGTAACTTGTCACTGCTTGAGGCAGTTAAGTCTTCCCTTTGCTATGGGTTCCACGTACTTGCAGCCTTCACCACGGTTATCATGTGGGTATATGGCAGTGGTGTATCTAGCCCATGTGCTGCCCTCCTCCCTGTATGGGCCCCTTCAAAGAGCACAACACATTGAGGAGAGCCTGCGGGACTTTCCCAACACAACATACACAACACGTGTTAATGACCTATTGTATACCTCTAGCCATCTCAGTAGTGCTACGCACTGAACTATTGTCAGAAACATTTCAGTTGACCAATTAATACAGTATGGGTGCTAAATACACACATTTCCTTGCTTTTTAAAAAAATAAAGAGGGCTTGCCCTGTTTTAAATTGTCGTGCTACAAGCACAAGATAGAAAGCGGCACATGGAAGTAAACTTTTGGGCTGTACAATGGTGTTACAGGTTGTGATTACGATATTTAGAGTGTTTTGATTGTATTTAAGCTGTACTGTTTTTGTTCTGCAATTAGCACCATGATTTGTATAATGAATTGTTATATACAGGCATGCCCTGGTATCTGCTGGGGTTCCGTTCTGGACCCTACTGTGGATACCTGGATCTGTGGATACTGGGAACGTCAGTGGTTTTGCTGCAACAAAGGAAAAAAAAGAGATGATGATGATATATTTATATACCGCCTTTCTTAGGTCATTAGATTACTGTAATGACTGTAACTCAAGGTGGTTTACATGGGCAGACTTTATTCATAAGCCCGAAGGTTTTTACAATTTTACAGAAACGTTCTGTCTTACAAGAAAAACAACACAAACAGATGGATCTTTCTGGATTTAGTCTTCTTTCTAGCCACCATTTGTCTTCTGCTGGCTGATAAGCGGCTTCTCTACTCCCACTAGAGAAGCAGCTGACCCAACACACTCCCCCTCTCACAAGGCAGCCGGAGACAGCTCAGCTTTTAATCAGCTGCAGTTTTTACAAGGTCTGCCGCTCACAGAGACTTCCGGTAGTCCTGAACTCGCGATCTTCAGCTCTTTATCTTCAGGCAAACGGAGGCATTAACCCTCTCGACTAAATCTTCTGCCCAGATTTGTTTACTGTTCCCCTATCTTTTTAATAGGCATCCCCACACACACTGCAGGATGCAGCACACGCCCCATTGGCACAGCTGCAACAGGGCTGGATACGTCTGGGCCCTAAGAAGCAAACTTCCTTCTGCCTTTTAAAGGGATGGTGGCTTGGGGGCGATCCTTCTCTGCAGTGGCACCACAAATATGGAATTACCCTCCAGAGGAATTTAAAAACTACTCCTTCCTCCGGAGAGGGCTCAAAACATACCTATTTTATCTGGCATTTGGGTGATGGGTGGACGTTTGCCTCTGGAATAGTGCTTTGCATGTGTCAAGGTTGTAAATGGGCTTTTTTCTCTTTCTGATTCACTTTGCTATTTAATTGGAAAATGACTGAGAAATAACCCCAACTTATTGCTGCGTTCTCAGGAAAGTAGCAGGCTCTGGCATCACAATGATGGCACTTCTGGCCATTACATCACTCCTGGTAGGTCCCGGACAGAATGTCATTCTAAAAAGTGGGTCCCGGTGCTAAAATGTTTGAGAACCACTCTGCGGGGACCACTTGATGTGTGGCACTCTTGAGGACTTGAGAAGAGATACAGGACATTCAGGTACCGACTGCAGGGAGGAAAGTCCCAATAGAGGAAGTGCTCAGCACCTTAGCACCCAGGTCCCCATGTACACTGTAAATCCACCATCCCTCCTCCCTCATCCCCAGTTTATGCATGATTATGGCAGCCTCCCATTTCAAGAGAGATGGGCCTGCTGCCATCCCAACTACTTTGGGGCGTAGATGGAAACAAGTATGCGTGCTCCTGCACAGCCAGGTCAACAGAAAAGCATATACTGATGGGCTCAGTGGCTATGATTAGTCCAAAGTGCCTGGAGGGAGAATAGCATCAGCTGCTCTCCTTTTCCTTGTTCATGTTCTCCTTTGTGCCTTACAGTTTCTCAAGTCTGGCAAGATTGTTATTCTCAGAATGCTGCTGAGGACCAGTGTGCCAGGAAAGCTCGCCACTGTCTGCTCAACCCCCACTTTTTCCGGTGGATGGAGGGAAGAGAAAGCACCTCAAGGGAGGGACCCCACCAGCAACTGTGGATCAGATTGCCCAGGGAGGTGGTAGATTCTCCCTTCCTGGAGACCTTCAAGCAGAGGCTTGACAGGCACCTGCTAGAGATGCTCTAAGGGGATTTCCTGCTACAGGCAGGGGATTGGACTAGATAACCATGTAGATCCCTTCCAAATCTATGATTCTATGACTTCTTGCCAGGGACTGCAAAACCTGAAGACTTCCCTGCCTGCTTCTTCTCATTTGCTATGAAGACAATCCCTTCTCCTTCCTTCAAAATCATTTCCCCGCCTCCCCCCCACACATACTCCCAATAAAATTTTGGATAGACTACTCCTGCAGTTTGTTCTTTGCCAGAAATGGCAAGGCTAGAAACTTATTTTTTTAACAAAGCTGAAAAACTCAAAGGAAGTGCTAGGATTATCCTGAGTGAGCAGGTCCAAAGAGCTTCCCCACTGGTGACTATGACCCTGAGCAATGGCATAATGCCAAGAGCACCAAGGTCCATTCAGCTTGATAATTCAAATCTTAAGTGGAGAAAGAAAGGCAGATCATCTGAGAAACCCTTCAGTCTGGAGGTAAGGAAGGGGATGATTTATTATGTCTTCAGTTCCTCATTTATTGCCTTTTTTCGGGGAGCTCGTGTGCGCATGCATTTCTTTTGCCCCATTTTCTCATATACGGCCTCCCCACTTAATGCACGAGGCTGGCACACAATACGTTCCAGATGCAGAAAGACGTGTCTGACAGTCTCCAAACAGAACTATTTTACATTTGGTCTTTAATAACTTCTTTGTCCCAGAGAAAAAAAAATAAGCCACCCTTGAATTTTTCTTTCTTTGCTCTGGATATTTCGTGCACCTGTTGGAAGTGTTGGCATTTGAAAACATTTTGTCTGTTGAGAGAAATGGAATGAATTTTGCACCTAATGAGGTTGTGCTCACATCTCAGAGCTGCTTGGAGAGACACCCTGTGCTGTTAGGCCCACTTTTCAAACCAGGAATCCAGATATTTAAGGGAATTTGTGCAATTTATTCATGGTTCATGTGTGGGTTTTTTTAGACAGGTTATTTCCTTCTTTTGCAAGAATAGCACAGATAGAATGCTTTACTGTTTCAAGTCTAGATTTAGGTCTCCTTGGAGAGAGTTAAATCCATTTACACAACTACTCAGTGCAATAATAGTGGCCAATAGATTTTCCTGGATGGGTTCCACTGTGGATTCAACCCAGACAAAGCCCGTGAGTAGCCATCTGATTTTCCATTAAGACAATTGCCGATGTGATTGTTTGCAGAGAAGAGATGCACCATACATGTTTCCACTGGAAAATGATAGCTGTAGCGAGATTATGCAAAGAGCTGAACACCAAACGCATTTTTGTAGTAAACACAAAAGTTTTACTGTCAGGCTGACAAAACACAGAAGCTCTACTAGACTTCATGATTCTTTACTGCCACCTAGTGGCTTCCCTTACATGAACACAATTACAAGACATCCTAGAAGTCAAGGACACTTCCTCGGGCTCTTTATATCTTCTCCCCTTATGCCCCTACAGGAAATTTGTTACATAGAGCTTTTAGAATAGGGGTGCAATCCTAACCTGGAGATAGGTTGGCACAGTTAGGCCAGCAGAGTTTGGCTGGCACAAAGGACACCGTAAAGCAGGGGTATTCAAACTTTTTAGGCTGGGACCCACTTTTTAGAATGGCGCTTATGTCGGGACCCACCAGAAGTGATGTCATTAATCTGGAAGTGATGTTGTGGCAGGAAGTGATATCATCAAGCAGGAAGTGCTGTCATAATGACACTCCTGAAATGCAAATTGGCATTCTTGGACTGCAGCAGTTGTACAACCGTGAAACATCCCTGACAGAAAGCAAGATACAGACAAAATATGATGTAAAAGTGGTGAACTAAAAACAATTTTAAAAAAAACCCTCACTCGAAAATTTAAACTGTTAACACTCACAAAAGGAATATAGCAAGAGTAAGGTCTAGTTTCCAAGATGGCTGCTCCCAGCTTTCCATGACCCACCTGACTTCAGTGTCAGGTGTTTGAATAACACTGCCGTAAAGTATGTTTGGACTACTCTTGGAGTCAGAGAGGCCAGCACAGACGTGCGCCATCCTCCCTGACTTCGAGAGTAGTCCAAAAGTGCTTTACAGTGGCCCTCTCCCTTTCCAGCATCCCATATTTTCAATATGGCTGCTCTAGGGGCTTCGTGACCCACCTGAAATTGGCTTGTGATCCACTGGTGGGTCCTGACCCACAGTTTGGGAACCACTGATCTAGAGCAGTCTACAGAGCGTTATTATATCTGCATCATCATCAATGTGCACAGTTCCTTACACAGAGTGAGGAAAAAAACCAGGTCCCTGCCCCAAATGACCTACAATCTAGCTACCAACATGGAAGAAAACAGGGGAGAAGGGAATGGAGCAGTAGTGAAATTCAGGGGGTTCACCCAGGTTCTATAGAATGGTTGTTAAATGGCCGGGCCCTGCCCACTCGCTTACCTCGGCTGGCTTCGTTTTTTGTTTGTTTGTTTGGCTCCGGCTATGACATCATAGAACCGGTTGTTAATTCATTTGAATTGCACCACTGGAATGGAGGTGGGGCAAATAGGGGAAACAGATGTTCCCATTATATGTACCTGGCTTAGTTACCATAGAAAATGGGGTCTAAGATGTGCAACAAAAGCTTTGCGGAAAATGTGGGTTTTCACAAAGGATTTGATGGAAGTGAGCAGGGAAGCATTCATCTGTATCCATCGAGCATGACCTGAATAGTTATGGGCCCGATCGAAACAACAGCATTTTCGGAAGGATCTAGATGTTCTTTGGATATATCCTGTCCACATATTATAGCAATATAGCTATAAAATGTGTTCCATATTATTTTTTCCCCAAAAATCATATTCTCTCATTCTGTCAGATTGTATGTACATGCAAAACACATTATACTGTTAAGAAGGACAATTGCTGCATCCTTACTTTGTAACACAAAGCATATACCATTGAAACAGCTGCTATAATCTTCAAAACACTGTAGTGCTGTCCAATAGATAAAATATAAAAGGAATGATGTCATCATACAATATGACTTTTAAAGGTGTCTTGTCATGTGATGAGGAGGGGGAGAGCAGGAAATAATTGACATAGGATGTGCTTAAGCAGTTACCTGCATAAGTGCATTCACATATATTATGGTGGAAAATAGATTATGGTTCAGCTGAGTTCAGTATTACACCTACAGATACACTATCACTGCCAAATGTTTTCCTGTGTTGTTCCAACTGTTTGGATTCAATTACTATAGTACGGGGGGGGGGGGAGACAGAGCCACAGCAATCTGGATTTGTTTGCCCAGGTTCCCACCAAAGCAAATGCACAGTTAAATGTAAAAGAACGTATTTGAGGACTGAATTAATAGCACGAAAGTCATTTTACTCTCATTTTAAACAACTCTAGATTAGTGCCAAACAGGATTATTTAGGTGCAATACGTATTCAGTGAATATTTGGCAAGATAATGATTGGATGGTTAACTGACGGACAGCGCAAGAGATTTCCTCCCCCACATTCATCAGCATAAATACATTGTAAGATCAACCAAGAATGCCATGATGATTATGTGATCCATGGGACAAGTTCAGTCATTAAGAGCCCAATCCTTGCTGGTGCTTTTTGACACCCAGCAAGTAAATGGAAAGCCTTCACCGTCTCATAGGTGCTGCATCCTGCCCAAAGGCCACTGGGGCAGGTGAGGCTTGTGCCAGGTGGCAGAAGAGCATGGGAGGGTAGCAGGAGGGTATTCTGAAGGGAGAAGGGGGTGTTTCTGGGTAGAGGATGGCAGAACGGGGGTGCCCTCCCAGAACTGGGAGGGGGCAATGATGGTGATGCAGGCCTCAGCTGCATCCTAATTCCCATCCCGGAGTTTTAGTCTACATTCTCATTCCAAGTTCACCTACCAAGTTCACCCAGCTGCCACAGTTTGCCTTACAGCATGTTTGCAACACTGTTCATGCTCATTCTAACAGTGCTGGGCTGACTAAGCTTGGGCTGTTTGTGACTCTCTCCACAACCACATCTATCCAGAGGCATCACCAGTGCGAAAGCTCATTGTGTCACCCCACCCCAAATGGATCTTCTCCAGTGATGTCATTCACTGGCGCCAGCAACCGGAACGCTGCTGGCGCCAGGATCTAGACGCCCCGGGGACGGACGGGTGAGCTGTAGCTCCCCACCCCCTTGCAGCGCTTCCTGTGCCCGGAAGAGCTCTCTTACAGAGCGATCCAGGTGCAGGGGCGGGCAGGCGGGCAAAAACAGCGCGCGGAGTCTGCCGTGCACTGCTGCTCCGTTCCCGCTCTCCCCGGAACTACCGGAACGGGGTCCCGCCCCATTCCGGTAGGATGACACCTCTGATCTTCTTCCATATCAGTCCATATTGAATATATTACAGTGGCATCACTAGGGTTTGTGTAACCCTCCATTAATTTTATTTATTTATTTTAATATATGACAGTGAAGGTCACCCAACAGATCAGTAACCAACAAAAAAAATCAGTGACACACAACTGAATAAGAGTTCTAGTATTAGCTGTGACGCATGGAAATGAGAGCTGACTTATACTAACACTGTATTGGTTTGTTGCTGTGTGATAACACCACCTCATTGGCTCTCAGAACACTGAGGGCACAATTCCAACCAACTTTCCAGCTCTGGGGGAAGAGCAATGCAGTTCTGAGCTAATACATTTCCTTACCTTAGACGCCTCCATGACTGCCCCCCCCAACTGCAGGATGCAGGACATGCCCTATTGGCACAGCTATGTCAGTGCTGGAAAGTTGGTTAGGATTGCACCCTCAGTCTCATTGGTCAGGTTTGTGTTTAAGGAAATCCACTTTTTATTGCACAGGGCAGTTGTGTTTTCTTGCTCTGGTTATGTGGCTATTAACATTTGCTAGAATACAGATATATCAATGCAGTTTGTTTCATTGCATTCTGCATAACATTATGCATACAATTATACATAATATGCAGATATTATTTTAAAATACCAAGATTTTCACGATTTTGGTCAGCAGTGGAGTCATTCCCCATCAGTGCTTCACCCGGTGTAGTCAGTCTCCTGCCCCCCCTTAGCGATGCCATTGCATCTATTTCCCTTCAGCTCTGTAGTTAGTGAATCTTCAAATACTATATTCCTATGAATGGGCTGGAACTAAATTGCAACTGGCCTTACTTTTCACTCATTTGGAATACTTTCCTAAACTGTTGTCTTTGACTCCAATTCTTTATCTGAACTTTAATCAAGCAAGGCGGACACTGGCAAATGCATTCTTACTCTAAGCAATTTCCATTTAATCAAAGTTCCAAGAAGAAAATACATTCCTCCTAGAGACATGAAAAGATTTCAGGACTTGTTGAACTATAATGAAATATTTAAGAGATGTTATCAAAGAAAACTATGTACAATGCAAGCAAAGAGAACCAACTGTGATTTCAAGGGGGGAAAAATTCCCCCTTTAAAAAAAAAAGACAAATTTATTTAAAATAACAGTTTCCTAGCAGAACAACCATATTTCCTTTTTGTTCTCAATGAATATGCTGTTTGGCTAAACAATTGTTCTTTATTGTGTCAGGCCTTCTGCCAATTATTAATTAGAAATAAAAAGAATATTACAGAATACACTATTTACCATTGCGGCTGCTAAGCTGTGGCTAAGTGCTGCAATCCATCATTTCCAGTGACCCTTTCACTGGAATGGTGTCCCTCACCAAACTGATCAGTTAACAATCACCTGACAGCCTAATTCTTTGTTCGAGTGGCCAGCATGTTTTTAGCAGGAACCTTTTTCCTTTCATTTTTTTGTTTCCAGCGGCACGTTATGCATTCCCTCCTGAAATGCTATTAAACATAACATACCTTCCTATTTTTGGAGCCACTTCTAAAAATGTTGCAAAAGTCTGGAGAAGCCATTTTCTTTTTTTTTAAGTCACTCAGAAAAACTTCCATCTCTCTCTCTCTTTCTCCCCCATCAGCCTTCTCACATTCAAATACCAAAGAAAATTGCTTACAAAAATGCAAGAGTTTGCCACCATAGGAAAATAATTATTTCATTTGCATCTGAGAGAACAGGCAGACATGGGGTACATTTATGAGGTATCACTGGAAACCATTTCTGTATTGATTTTTGGAGAAACAAACATTACTTATCCAAATATACAATTCTGTTTCAGTTATTTTGTTTTGTGATTCTGCTGAATTAATGGTATTTTCTTCCGCATCATACTATTGCAGTTACTTATATATGTAAAAAATGATTGGTAAAAAAATCCAGAGAGGCACCACAAATCTAAATGCATGTGCAGTCGATCCTAAGCATGCTTACTCAGTAGGAAATCATACAGCTGCAGTGGCGTAGCTAGGACTGGCTCAACAGAACCAGGTGGCACTCCGTGTCTCCTCATGGGGGGGCAGTAATGTGGCTGGGGGCTGCTGCAGAGCTGATTCTCAGCTGCATCCCCCCTGCCACAGGCAGACTCAGCAAGTCTCCATGTGGTCGCCAGCAAGCCGGCCAGCCTCTCTTCCACTGACCATGCAGAGAATGACTCCTGAAGAGGCGGAACCTGCCCCTGCAGCCTTCCTCAGCGTAGCCGCATCTGCCCCCAGAGCTTTTCTTGGCACAGCCAGTATGGAGCTGGCACTGGCCAAGAAAGGCTCCAGGGGCCAATTCTGACACCCTTAAAACCTTCCTCTGTGCAGTCAGTTACTCCCAGTCTTGCTGTGGAAAAAAATTAGTGTTGCCACAGCATACATGTGGCTACCTATCCAGTTGCTGCCCAGACCTAAAGCTACTTAGCAAGGTGGCAATAGCTATAGCACATGCTTTCAGACTATGCCTTACAACCATTGGTACCGCATGATACAGTATATTGTGTATAATATATAGGTACTGCAACCCCATGGACCACAGCCTCTCCATCCTCCACTAGCTTCCAGAATTCACCCAAATTCATGTGCATTGCTTGGGTGACACTATCTAACCATCTCATCCTCTGCCGCCATCATGTTTTGGTGTTTTGGTGCCATCATGTGGCCAGCTGAAATGTACACACTGGAGAAAACACACCCAATGGGAAATCCTAATATAAACACATTCTGTGGGAGTAAATGCTACTAAGAGCACAATCCTAACTTGGAGTTAGGCCTGCACAAGTTAGGCCAACTGGCACAAGGGACAGTGTAAAGTATGTTTGGATCACCCTCTGAGTCAGAGAGGCCAGCACACACCTGTGTTAGGACAAACGTCCTAACCTGGAGTTAGGCTGGCACAGTTAGGCCAACAAAGTTTGACAAGTGCAAGGGATATGTTTGGACCACTCTCGAAGTCAGAGAGGCCAGCGCACAGACGTGCACCATCCTCCCTAACTCCAAGAGTGGTCCAAACGTGCTTTACGGTGGCCCTTGTGCCAGGCAAACTTTGCTGGCCTAATTGTGCCAACCTAACTCCTGATTAGGACTGTACCCTATGCAAGTTCAGAAGTAAAGACCATGATCAGTATTTGTATTCATAGCTGTTAACTTTGCACAACACTTGCATCTGAATATAAGAATTGAGCCTGGTAATATGACTGTTTAGTACTTATAGCAAATTCAAACCAACAGACAAATATTTTTCTTTGCTCTATCCAAAGATCCTGGGGACCAAACCATGGACATTCTGCAAGCAAGTCCCCTTCCACCGAGCCATGGCCCTTCCTTCAGAGGTGACTTGAAATTGCTTGCTTGCAATGGGAGAAGACTGAGTAGGTTGCATTTTTGAGCCCCCCCCCCCGCACAACTTCCTTAAAAAAGCACCCAGTCTCTATAGCTGGCAAAGGATATTGTAACTATCTTCAATAGCTTGATGCTTCCCCTAAGATTAGAGCCAAACCCAACAGCCTTTTTTAATGACGAAATTGGGCCACAGAAGCATGTGAACCACCTGCACTCCATGGTACATTACAAACACCATGACCAAATGTATAACAAAACAGGACTGTTCTGCTTTTGGAGTATTTTAATGTATACTAAGAATACATGCTAAGGAGACATTCTATATCCAGGAGCACACTTACTTTTAATGCATTCTGATAGGTAACCAGGCCATAGCATATTATCTAGGATCGAATATTAAGGAACTTTACACCCAATCTGGGTCTTGCCTGTGTCAAGAGGGATTTTCTTCAAGTGTGGGTAATTGAGGTGTGACTACATTGACAGGATATAGTTTCTCAGAACTTTTTTCAACAGCAGGTGCACGAATCTTTTGCAAACCAGGACATCCAAACAACGTTAAAAACACAGGGATAAAAATGAGTCCGTGAACAGCCCCAAACAAGATAACCAGAAACATGATCTTAGAAAAGGTTCTGAAAATGTAAGTGAATGACGCCGACAGCACTACCACTCCCATGGCAGTGGAAAGAGCTCCTTGGAAGATGGGGTAACCAACACGGTATAAAGCTTCCACTGCTTTGTCATTCATCTTGGATTCCTTGCTAGAAATAAATGCATAAGAAATATGAGCAGAGAAGTCTACTGAATACCCTGTGCAAATAATAAGGTCAATCATGGATATGGAGTCAAGATTAATATCCCAGTAGGTCATGAAACCAGTTACACCGACAATGACAGACGCTATAGCAAAAGTGAACCACAAAGAGCACAGAGGATTGGGAACGAGCAACAGGGAAATAATTAACATGGCTGCAGCTGCAACTACAACGTTTAGAATCGCATTATGAATTATTGCATGGTACTGATCAAAGTATATAAATGCTGGATGATAAACAATGACTGGTATCTTACAATTTTTAGCAAGGCATCTCAGTTCACTTAAAACATTGCTCTCATCAACTGCAGTAGTAACGTTGATAGTCTGTATGTAAAACCGTGACGCTGATATTTCCGTGGCGCTAAACTTAATGTCCCATTGAGATTCTGGAGTTATGTTAAACAGATCAGGTAAATTACCAATGTAAAAGTTTTTGTCTGGCTCAAATTCAAAAATGGTAGTTTCATAAATTCTAAACCATGCTTCTGATAATTCAATATCTACATATGTTGAGTTTTCTAAGGACGCCATGCAGTTCTCGAGATCCTCACTGACAGATGAATTCCAATATTCTATACTTTGGGTTACAACAACCATAACCCTGGGACCATACTCTGAAAAATATTTTTCTTCCCAGTCATAATACTGAATCACATAAGAATTATCGTTAGCTAGATTCCGAACATCTATACCTTGGTTAATAAAAATACACCCATAAATACTACTGGCCAGGTACAAGAGATACAGGATCACCACCAGTGCCTTAATACAGGGGTGCATCAGGAAAGGACCATAATGCTTTCTAAAGAATCCATTCATGGGGTGTTCAATCTCTGCTCCAGTGGACTCATCAAAAGAGCCTCCTACGCAGCACCTGTTATGGGCACAGCCACGAGAAGCCTGCGGCTCAGTCTCCACTTTCATGAACGTGAGCCAGTGTCTGTTGCTTTCTTCTCTTCTACCATTGAGAGCAAGAATAGCGCCCAGGAATGTCAGATTGTATACATAGCAGAATACGAAAGCTGTGCCTGTATAGATGCAAAATGATCTGACTGACTGGAAGGGAGTTTCAATTCCAATGTAGAAGGCTAAAATGTCAGTAAGAGTGGTGAGGGTAACGGATAAAGCTGCTTCTGCATAGGTGTCAGCCATGCGGTCTTTAACGCTGTCCTTCACTTTAGTCTGCTCCCAGCAGGACACCAGGATGAACATGTCATCAATGCCGATCCCTGAAGAATGGCAAAAAGACAATGCATCAGAGCCATATACTGTTCTGCATGAAAGGGGTAAGATGAGCGAGACATAGTTTGCAAAGAATACTCACTACCTTAGGTATAGAAAAGAACTGGTAAGTTTAGCTTAGCGAACCGGTGCGCAAGATCTGAGGTAGGCGATTGTGAGATACAAGACAGAGGATACCTGGCAGTCAGGAGTGGAGATTGGGGTCTAACCCTGGGCAAGCAAAAGAAGGGATGTATCTTCGTATTTAGTGTTACGAAATGTGTCCATTATACTACACCTTTCAAATTATAACGATAATCCAGGATCAATTTCATGCTTCCTTGTCCTCATTTCCTATTTCCAACTCACTTCTTCCTTTCCAGTACTGTATACATTGTAGGCAAAACAGTGTTATGTCAACTTTTCCATGCCAACTGGAAATTGTTTACAGTTCCCTTACTGGCCTGGTTCGGTCTGACAAACCAGGAACTGTAGTGGTTTCCTTCACATTCATCTTGGGTCGGGCCCCCACCTCCCCCTGGGATGCCAGGCTGGTTTGTCTTACCTGGGAGGTATTGGCCTTCCCTCACTGCTCAAAACTGGGCGATTCAGCAGAGATGGTTTATTCGAGTTACGGCTTTGACATTCATGGGCCCTTGTTATGTCACAAGATATATCTGTCCAAAGCTCAGAGGATATATATAGCTGCGTACATCTGATCACACTTACCAAGTATAAGAAATGGTGCACCTGAAACTGTGATGACATATGGCACCCCACAAAAGAGCAATAATCCAAAGCTGCTGAGCACAGATAAGCCAGATGAGAACACCCCAAATACTGCGACCCACACTTTTGTCCGTACACAGTCTAGTCTGTAAGACAGGTGAAAGAGTTTCATACAACATGGGCCAATTCTCTCTCTCTGTGAACAAAACTGAATGTTGCAGCACAGCTCTTGCATTTTAAATATATTCCCCAAAGCCACAACAATTAGAAAGGTAATTATTTTAGGAAACGGAAGGTTCCATTGTATCAAATCTATCGAGTGGCGTATGGCACTGAAACGATGAAGTGCCAGCTTCATTCTTGAACCCAGCAGCGTCATGCTGCCGGAACGCTGGGCAGGAGGAACAGGTGAGCGGCAGCCCGTCCGTTGCGTACCGCTCCGTTTCGCCGTCTTCCCCGCCCTGTGGGGGTGGGGAAGACGGCGAAACGGAGCGGTACGCAACGGGCAGGCTGCCGCTCACCCGTTCCACCCGCCCAGTGTTCCGGCAGCATGACGCTGCTGCTTGAACCCTATGTGGGCCTCACTCTGCATGGTTACATCCTATCAAATCTGTCAAGTGGAGTACGGCACTGAAACCATAGATTTTTTCTGATGCAGTTAAACCACTATTTTGCATTCGGCTGATTTGGATTGCATATAAGAAGTAACGCAACTATGAAATTTTTATTCCAAATTTGTTACTTTTAAGGAAAACCATCACATGTTTAAAAAAATAAAGATTTCCCTTCCCTTTTTGAAAACTAAGAATTAAGAGTTACCTTGCACATGCTATAATTGAAAAGAGTATTGTTAAAATATATGTGGCAGAAAACAAAGGAATTACGGCCTCGATATTTTTTTCAAACTCTTCCTGTCTGGAGAGTGAAGTGAAATAAGCCACCTGCCAGGGTGAGGAGAAAAAAGCGTATTAAACATTAACTTCTTAATATGCTTTTCAATTAATGTTCTCACTTGATGTTCAAGGAGTTTATAAAAGAGAAGTTACAAATGATTCACAGCCCAATCCTATGATGCAGTCAAACAGTGCAGTCAAACAGCCACCACTGCATCCTACCGGCCCACAGCGGGCACCCGAGGCACCTCAGGAGAAGGGGACACTTGTCCCTTTCCCCCAGGGTAAGGATATAGAGCCACTGATGGGCCTCCTCAGATCTGCACCGGTTATTTCGCCAGTGCAAACTTGAGGGTCTCCATGACAGGCTGCATGGCCCGACATGAAGGTTAGGATCCTGCGGTGGAGGCCACTGCCAATCCCACCCCTGCTTTGCCCCTCCCCCTGCCCAGTTCCATCAAGGAAAGCCACACCACTGGTGGCCCCTGTGCTTACAGGCCGCCGGCTCCAGCTGGGCACCTCCAGGTGTACAGGAATGGCGCTGGTAAGGGGTTACCACTGGCGCTAAAGGTGCCTTTATGACAACAGTGCTGGTGGTACGCTTGTACCACCCGCGCTGAGCCCAACAGGATTGGACCCTGGGGCTGCAATCCTATCTACACTTTTACCTTACCTTGAGGAGGCCTCAGAGACTGGCCCCCCCTCACCACTGAATGCAGTGCATGCCCCATTGGGACAACTGTATCACCACTGGAAAGGTAAGTAGGATTGGGCCCTAAGATTCTTCACTGGGTTTTTTCCGTTGAATTTTTTTTTTAAAATGAATTTTAATTAGAATCTCCAAAATATCATACTTTTCTTATACACCCACAAAAATTACAAAACCTTGCTTCATCTGAAGAATATCCTTGTCCAGTTTCTACCAGTGGAGAACACTGAGAAGAACATTTAGCTCCTTTTCTACCTTAAAATGATTGCAATGTGCTGAGATATATCAGGGTGGATTGATTCAATGCAAAGTCCTATCCAGTATTCCAGTGCTGATGCATCAGTGCTGGGAATTTAGATAGAGATGGAGATCAACCACCGTAAAGCACGTTTGGACCACTCAGAGTCAATATGGCGCACATTAATTATGACTCTGAGAGTGGTCCAAACTCTCAATTATTAATGACTCTGAGAGTGGTCCAAACGTGTTTTACGGTGGCCCTTGTGCCAGCCAAACATTGCAGGCCTAACTGTGCCGGCCTAATTCCAAGTTAGGATTGCACCTTTAGTCATGTTCTAGCAGGGCCAGTCTTAAGCCGATGTGGCCTAAGTCATCACGTTGTGCTCCACGCTTTGGGACGGACCTGCACTGGCATGGCAAGTGGGTTGCTTGCCGCTGCAGCCAGGAACTCAGGGCTGTAAGGCACTGGGGCAAGGGAGCGGCTCCTCATTGGACTGTGGCCCTGTCTCCAAATGGCCCAGAAGCACTTGGCAGTATCTGCATCATGTCACCACCAACTATTTCAACACCAACTATGTCACACAAGTGTTCTTCCCACCATGGCTGTAGGATAGGTAGGGGCCCTGTGGGGAGGGCGGGGGACTCCCTAAGAATGCCCGCATTAGGCTCCGCCACTCCTGGAGCCTGCCCTGTGTTCTAATGAAGGGCTGACTTATACTCAGATGGTAACAGCTGGTTTTAAAAGAGAAGTTGGTGGAGAGCAGGGAGTGTTTAACCCTTTATTTCTGCACTGTTTTGCGATTAAAAAGAAGTCCTCATCTATTTAGTTCTATAAATGCCATTGTAGCAAATAGCACCCAAATGCAAATAAGAAGGGGACATTTCTCATAGCACTTCACAATGCATGAAGTGCACCCAAGACAGACACCCCTTACCTGGATGGAACTGAGGTTCAAGGAGCCCAGCACATCAGGGATGTGCTCCATGAAGCTTTTCAGCCAGAGCTCACTGGCCTCACGCTGCAAAGGGTCATCCTCCTGCAGGTAATAGAGGAGCCGCAGCGCTTTAGCTGCCAGGATATTTCCTTCAGGGTCCAGCACAACGCCCCCCAAAAAGGGTGCCAAGAAAACATGGCCGCCAAAGCCGAGTGGCCAGTTGAGGTTGGGCATCAAGTCTTTAACCCGCCCAGGGTTGCCCTGCACAGCACTGAGGAGCGGGTTGGGGCTGCTGCATCTGCCGTAGTTGCGGGCGCACAGCTGGGCGAAGGTGCGATCAGTTGTGTGCAGTCCTTTCACCGCCTGGTCCAGGGCCAGCAGCTCAGCGAAGGCCACTGGGGTAAGGACAGTGGCATTAACAGCCACGGCCAGGAGGATGGCAAAGGTGCCCAGGGTGGTCAACCTCGGGGCTGAGAAGCGCTCCGCGTCATTGGTTGGGAAGTGTTCCTGGATGAAGCGGCGGTCGGCCTTGGCTGGGCCCCCAAGGGGCGTGAACTGGCTCTCAAGCTCGTGGTTCTGGCGGCTGTGCAGGAAGACAAACCCGGAGCCCAGTGAGCCCGAGAGCACCAAGGGCAGCAGCAGGAAGGGCCATGGGTGGGTGCCCACCAAGGCTCCCAGGGCCCTCAGGGCCCGAGTTAGGGGCTGCGCCAGACATTCCGTGTGGCAGGTGGCGGATCCCAACATTGCGGTTCCTTCACTTGCGCCTTTCAAACACAACAAAGGAACTGTTACCCAACAGTTCTTCTCTCCATTCCGCTGGACCAGAACATTGAGCCTGCAGAAGTGCAGAAGAACTCTGTGTGAGGCGGAATTCTCTGGCTTCGGTTCTGGAGGGGGAGCTTGCCATTGGGCTCCTCAAAAGAACAAGCTGCCCCCCTTGACTCCAGCAGTCACCGGTGCCAAGCCTGGCAGAAGTCATTGTGGAGATGCCGGCCCCAAGGCTGTGCAGATCTTGGCGCAGTTGCCTTTGGTGCCAAGGAGAGCTTGCCTGCTGGGTAAACCACAGTCAGATGGGGCCATGGTGGGGAGTTGAGCTAACAATGCCCAACAATGGCAGGAAGCTGGGCTAAAGTCAATGGGGAGAACTGCTGTGGCTGCCCCTCACTCAAGAGCTACTATGCCATTTAGGGTTAATGACACCTTGGGGTAGTCAAGCTGTGAGTTCTAGCAGTGATTGAAGCTCCAGGAGTTTGAAGTCACTAGATGGTGCCAAATATCCACTTGTGGTGGAGCAGCAAGTCAGATTTTCCCCTTCCTTAAAAAAGGGGGGACAGGGCTTGCCAGATCTGTCTGGCTGTTCAACATTTTGCAAAACAATGTGATGCTTTTCCTGCCACATTTTTTGGGGGAGGAGTTATTGCTCAATGATTGTGCGCATGCTTTACAAGCCTCAGGTTCAAGCAGTGGCAGCTCCAGCTCCTTCCCTTTTGTCTCCCAGGAAGCTTCTTTTCCAGAACTCTCCTTTGACTTTTGATGTCTCTGGTTTTGACCATATAAGATCCACCTTGCATGCATTGACCACATTGTATTGCAGTTTGGGTCTTTCTTCCACTCTCATGTAACAGATGTGCAGGACTGTGGCTCAGATCGGGGCCCACCATGGTAACTATAGGCCCATCCCAATTTATATCTGGTCCAACACATGCAGCGGACAGAGCATCCTCTTGGTTTCTCATGCTCAACAGTAAGCTGAGAGTCTTAGATCTACACCAGCGCCGTCAGGCGCCTCTGCGCCAGTGGGTTGGGCGCTAGACCGGTGCAAGCAGCAGTGCCGGTGCTCGGGCACCGTCACACACGTCAGTTGCACTGGCTGTGCACCAGTTGAGTGCTGGCGGCTTTTGGTTAGCGCAAGGCTTCACGGAGGGCGTGCCACAGGCACGCCAGGGCGTAACAGGATAGCGCAGTGGACTGTGACGAGGTGGCGATGGCCAACAGCCATTGTGCCAAATCCTAAGCCCTGTCCCTGGCCAGGGCAGCCCGGATTCGTGCTGCTGCTGCTCATGTTGATCTGTCCCTACAAATCTGCTGGCGCAGATCTGAGCAGCCCCATAGGGCTGGCTGGGGCTTACCCAGGTGCAAGGGGAAAACCTCCCCTTGCCCTGTGCTGCGCTGCCGCTGCCTCCTGCTGGGCTTAGGATATGGCCCTGCTGTGCTGGTCTTGCTAGGCCGGCGCTGCTTAGGATTGAGCTGTGAAACACATCTGCCATTCTCCCAGATTGGAGAGATCCTTCTTCACAATCCCTTCTGGTCTTCACCACCCAGAAAAATTTAGTGTCATCTGCAAACTTGGCCATCTCACTGCTGGGGAAAACCGGAAGTAACATTTTTATGCCCTTATAAGGCATTCTGAGGCCAGGGGAAGCCCTGTAAGGGTTAGCCACTCTGTTCCACTCTATCCTTGAAAGTGTGTTTGGTGCATCTGAGGAAGAGAAGGACAGTTCAACATTTAGGGAAAGGATTCCAGGAGTACCTGCCCTTCTACCCCAAAGTTTCCTCCCCAGCTTCTAGCAACTGTAGATGGGAGGGAGGGATAGTGGAGGGATGGGTTGAGAGAGGTGAAAGGCTTCACAGTGCAAATATATCTACCTGTGTTTTGAAGGGGATTGCCTTGGAAACCCTGTCCTAGCACAACACATGGAAGTACTGCACCAGGGTAGAGTGATAACTTTCTGGTTAAATCCCTTACTATTTAAAGATTTTTGGGGTTGCTGCTACATTCAGAACTGGGGATTGGATAATTAATGGGAGAGGGAGATCAGGGTGACAAGGAAGTCTTGGGGTGTGACATTGTTGCCATCCAACCAAAGTGCAGCCATCTTAAGTCTTTTGCTTAGTCACTGGTCTAAAGCTGCTGAAGTAAGTGTTCCTCTCTTTGCTCTCATTGTTTTCACTCATTTGCCCCGTCCTGTAACCTTGTAGTAATTTTCCACCAAGCAGCAGCTTGGGGGGGGGGGATATAAAAATGATTTAGAATTGTATGCCTTTGCCTTTCCAGCCTGAGTGGGGGCAGGGGATTGGCCCGCCTGCGCAGGTGTAATAAAGATGATCCTCCTACTCTCTCGTTTGGTTGTTTGGGCCGATTTTCGGCAACAGCGTCATTGGCTCTCCTTGGAGGGTGCAGGAAAGGGTGAGCGCCTCTTATCTTCCTTCGGAGGGAACCTGGAGGAGACTGCCTCTGCGCGCCGAAAATCGGCAGCGCCGCCTCCTCCCTGGAGACAGCCCGGAGGTACTGCCGCTGGCGGTGTGAAGCCAGTCTCCTCCGAAATGAGGGCGGGGCCTGGGATCAATCTTGCGCCCCGTTTAGCCCAGCGCCCGAGCAGGTGCTCCTCAGAATCCGCCACAGCTACGGCTCTGGGTGTAGCTTTCCTGCACTTGCGTGAGGAGATTGACTTCCACGCCGTTTTCCCGCCAAAAAGGGGCCCGCCCGACGTTCTGTGCAAGCGGGAAACCAGCCCAGGAGGAAGCAGGCTGCGTGAGGGGCTCGCGCCTGCCACGGCTTTTCGTCGACTTGCTCGACTCCCAGTAATGCGTGGCTGCGGCTGCTGCTGCTTGTGGCCCCTGAGCAAACGGCTCCCTCCCGCACCCCTCAGCCAGCGCCATCTCCGAATCCTTCCGCAGCCAGCTGAAGATTCCGGGGCCTTCCAGGCGCAGAAATCGACCGTTGAGCAGCGTGGAGCAACTGTTGCCCGCGCGGGCCGCGAGGGGCCCCGGGACGGGGCGGGGCGGGGCGGAGCTTGGCAGGCAAGGCAGGAGGGCGATGCCGCTGTGCCGCTTCCGCACGAGCTGCCTGGAGGGGCCCCTGCGGCGGGCGATGCGGTCCCTGGGCGGCTGCGTGGGCACCCACCCGTGGCCCTTCCTGCTGGTGCCCTTGGCGATCTCGGGCGGGCTGAGCACCGGCTTCATCTTCATGAGCCTCCGCGAGGCCAACGACATCGAGAGCCAGTACACGCCCATCGGGAGCCCGGCTAAGGGCGAGCGCCGCTTCGTCCAGGCGCACTACGTGACGCGCGACGGCGAGCGCTTCTCCGCCCAGAGGCTGACGACCCCGGGCTCCTTCGTCTCCCTCCTGGTCGTGCCCGCCGGAGACAGCTCCACGCTCCTCACCCGGGCGGCCTTCGCCGAGCTGCTGGCGCTGGACCGGGCGGTGCGAGGGCTCCGCACCGAAGAGCCCACCTACGCCCAGCAGTGCGCCCGCAGCTACGGCAACTGCACCAGCCCCAACCCGCTGCTCAGCGCCGTTCAGGGCGACCCGGCGCGCATCGAGGCGCTCCTGCCCAGCCTCACCTGGCCGCTCGCCTTCGGGGGCCGCGTTTTCCTGGCGCCCTTCGTGGGGGGCTGCCAGCTGGACACCGGGGGAACTGAGCAGGCGCGCCCGCTCCGGGCAGCCAAAGCGCTGCGGCTCTTCTATTTCCTGCAGGAGGACGACCGTAAGAAGCGGGAGGCCAGCGAGTTCTGGCTGTCAGATTTCCTGCGTCGCATCCCCGAAGTGCTGGCCGACTTGAAGTTTTCCTCTGTGCAGGTGAGGGGCGCCTGCCTTGGGATCGCTCTGAACCTGAGGGAAAGTAGCCGGCGCATCTTCTCCGTGCCGCGCGCACCCAAACGAAGTGGCCCGCAGGTTGATCCAGGAGGGCCGCAATTTCCAGCAATGAAACGTTAACGCGCGCTCTCTCTCTCTTTTTAGTACAGGAAGGCTTGCTTCGCATGAGTAAATATTTCTGCTTCCTGCTTTAAATCGGTCTCTTCTTCTTGATGATGATTTTGTTCTTCGGTTTAAATCAAGGCAATTTAAGGCACGCATACAAATTATTTTAGAGGCCCTAATCGTTCATTAGATCAGAAAGCTGAATGGCCTCTTTTTTTCCTGTTGCTGATAAAATAATTGAGGAAAAATGGGTTGAGCAAACTTATATGATTTGTCATATGGAAGGCGTTTTAACACAAAAAAAATTACCTCTTTTTCAGGCTTTTAATGCTAATGCATTGATTGATATAAAATATAAAGTCCAATCCTGAGATGCCCAAATGCCTGGGCGAACAGCAGTAGCCGGTGCAGAGACGAGGGCCTTTGTGTTGGGCAGGTCGGGAAGCAGCAGTGGGAGTGGCCATTGGTCCCATCTCTCCCCCTGCCCAGGAATGCCCTCCCACCCCAGAAAGGATTCAATGCCATTGAGCAAGCAGTGTGCTTGCCAGCTCGCATTGCCGCCTCCAAGTGGCGCAGGGTGGGCATTAGCCAGGCAGTCAGCCAGCTCTAGTGGTAATGGCTTATTACCGGTGCTGGAGGTCTCTTACAGTACCTTTTGTGACACAGGCACAGGCGGTACCCTCGAATAGGATGCTCGATATGCCCAATCGATGCTATGCCTGATAGGAACTGGCCCAAAGTCAGTCCTCTTTATATGCAAATTTGCTTATCTGCAAGGGGCAGAATGTCTACTTACCTCATCTGTGCCTCTTTCCTCGTAATCCACTATGCCTTCAAAAGACTGGAGGGATTTTCAGAATGGCCCCTGCGACCTCTTTAAAGTGGCTGTCAGAAGTTTTTGCTGGCCGCAGGTTCCATGCTGGTCACAGATTCCATTCTAAATATCTCCGCAGCGTCTGTATGGGCTCTGCAGCATTCAGAAATCCTTTGACATTTACTGCTGCACTCTGCTGGATTCTTCTGATGGCAGATAAGGCATCCCTTGCACCTAATCTAACACAGTTCATTATATGCGAATTTGCTACCTGTGAAGATTTCCAGGAACCTAACCCTAATGGATAATGAAGACTGACTATATTTATATCCTGCCTGTCCTCTCCCCGCCCCCCGCCCCAGCATCAGGGCACTCAAGGCAGCTTACATCTTAAAATACAATAGAATCAGTAATATTAATATTAAAACCTACATGCAACAGCCATAAAGATGTAAAAGCCAGCGATAAAACAATAAAATCTGGACAATAATAAAAAGTAATAAGAACAGCAAAAACAAAACATCACAATAGCTAAGACTGAGGGAAAACCATAGCAAACTGGGGCTAACAGAAATGAGGGGGAGAAAACTAAACAAATAGAGAATGTTTTCAGCCCCTGCCAAATGTTTTCCCATGGACCGGGGAAATCACCAATGATCTGATCATATCTACCATTTGTACAGTATTCCATCTTAATCTTTAGAGAGTACATTATAGAGAGTATATTATTACAGTATGTACTTAGAGAGGAAATATTTAACAGGAGATTTTTTTTCCCCCCCTGGCAGGTGGCCTATTTTACTTCCCTGTCCAGACAGGAAGAGTTTGAGAGAAGCGCCAGGACAGTTATTCCATTCTTTTCTACTGCGTATACCTTAACAATAGTCTTTTCCGTTCTTTCATGTGCAAGGTAATTGCTTGGGAAAGGGAGCAGAACTAATATAATAGTTTCATTGCAGATCTATGTCTTTGTTACACAGCACAAAAATTAAAAAGTCCACAACATGGCATTTCTGTTAAGCAAAATTAATCATATGTACATGGTATTTCTTAGCTTCATCAGAAAAATATAGCAGCTGACAAATACAGTTATTTGCTGAAGAACGAAGCATAAGCATCTACGTTTCAGCTATATTTAGTTAATTTGTTCAACAACTGTGCACTTAGAAGAGCATCATTTCTGATTCTACAGAGAATTTGTGTTCATGGTAGTTCCTGATTATGCCCAATTGTTGAAAGCAATACCATTGGGCACCAGTTTGGACAGTGTTGGTGGGAGTCCACTGGATCCTGGAGCAAAAGAAATTTGGGGAGTCCTTGTGCAGATACATACATATGGCCTCTCTCTTTATCCATCCTTCTCAGCCCATCCTTGCATGCTTCAACTATCCACTTGGTCTTCCTGGCCTGATACTTCTTCCCTCCACTCCCAGAGGCCAATAAGAATTATCCTACCAGCCCAAGAAAGCTCTTGGGACAATGGCTTTCCCAGAGCGAGGATAAAGCACTAAGCAAGATGCAAGTGTCTTGCTGTGAGTGCTCCCTGAGGCATCTGGTGGGCCATTGCAATACAGGAAGTTGGACTAGATGGGCCCTTGGCCTGATCCAGTAGGGCTGTTCTTACGTTCTTATGTTAAGTTATTCAGGCGCCTGTATGCCCATGTAAAGGAGCACTTCCCCCTTGCCTTCAGAGCCAATTGCGGCTGCAAGAACAAAGTGGAAGCGTCTCCTCCGCTGTGAATGGTTCTAAAGGCGAGAGGGGGGCACTTTACATGGCCGTTCAGGTGCCTGAAAAACTTGGCGCTTCCCCCACCCCCACCCCGGAGCCATTGCTTGGGTTAAATCCCATTGCTGCTGTGAGATTTGTGTCAATCTTGAAACGGCTGAAGAAAATCTAGGGTGGCGGTGATTCACACCACACATAGTCTCACATTCAATTAGGTTTAACATAAAGGGTTAACATAAAATGGTTGCCCCACAATGTGAGGTCCTCATGCAGCTCGGAAGTTTTTCCTGCCTAGAATGAAATTTATAAGAATGCCAGGTTTCTTTTGTAAAAATCATGACATTTCTGTTTCTTGTGGCTATGGAGAATATCTCTTGTCAAAATGCAAGAACTGTAGCCGACGTTGTTACTCTCTTTCAATGTGTCATGCAATTCAGAATCTAGTTAGATTATTTTTTTCATATGTTTTACAGGCTGGACTCTGTACGAACAAAAGTGTGGGTTGCAGCATTTGGGGTGTTCTCATCTGCCTTATCTGTGCTCAGTGGCTTTGGATTGTTGCTCTTATGTGGGGCACCCCTTATTCTCACTGCTGCTCATGCTCCTTTTCTGATACTTGGTAAGAGTAACCAAATGCATGAATTTTGATGTCTCTCAGGCTCTGAATGAGAACGTTTAAAAGGCATGAAAGAAAACATCCATCCATTTAAACCTCTGTTCTTTTTCTGGGTGCAATCCTAACCTGAAGTTAGGCTAGCACAGATAGGCCAACACAAGAGACAACATAAAATATGCTTGGACCTCTCTCTGAGTCAGAGAAGCCAGGACACAAATGTGCACCATCCTCCCTGACTCCGAGAGTGGTCCAAAGGCGCTTCACAGTGGCCCTTGGGCCAGCCAAACTTTGCTTTCCTAACTCCAGGTTAGGATTGTGCCCTCAATGTTATCTCAACAGTGCTATCCTACACACACTTACCTGAGAGTAAGTCCTATTGAATACAGTGAGATTACTTCTCCAAATACATGTTTAGGATTGCACTATGTCATTTCTTTGCCAAAAATTAACATCGCTTGTTTTTGCTTGTTTTCATGATTTTTTTTCTTTTCATTTCTTCCTTCTGACTTTTTAAGAAATAAATTTTTATTGACACTTTTAACTTTGATCTTAACTTTAGATAAAATAATCCTGCTAGAAGTTAAAAGCATCTGGTCTTTGAACCAGCAGTTAGGAAGTTGAGACGGCTGTCCTCACTAAGCTGTGTATCTTCAGAGCCAGGTGAGATAGTTTCAGGCCTAGCCAAGGGACTTGCCCTCACCAGCAAAGCATTCACTTCGCATGACTGGTCAGAAAGCACTCATGACAAGGACAAAAGAAGAGAGAGAAGCAGGTCTTGAACCCGCATCAGCCACTCCACAACCACTCCACATCAGCCACTCTGCTAACCACCTGGTCACACCTCATTCGGTGTTCTTGCATCACCACAAACAGGCATACCTGGCTGGGAGGCTGTAGCACATAGACTTAACAGAGGGAGCATTGCATGAGCCAGTCATTGGGCTGACATGTGATTTAGGGCACCTACTGCAGTGGCCTGCCCAGCTAGTCACACACACACACCTCATGCCATTGTGCCTGTCAGTATGCTACCCCCCCATCCCCTTGCCACTGCCTATTGTATAGCATAGCAGCAGAGAGTCAATGAGGGGTGTTCCACCACCCCTTGGAGCCCAAGAAGGATGCTGCAGAACCCTAAGAACAGAGCCCTGTTAGAGTCACACTCTGAGGCCTGCTGAGATTAAAAAACAATAAAGAAGGGATCCCTGTTGACTAACAAAGAGACAGCAAGCGTAAGTCAGCCAAAGTGTTTATTGAACTGTAAAACTGTCTGGCCCCAGAGCAATAGCTGCCACTGCATCCCAAAGCATCTGCAGCAGCCACCAGGGTCTCCTTGGAGAAGGGAGTGTTTGTCCCCTTCCCCCAAGGAGAGCTCTGGCCCCTGCTTCGAGTCTCCACCAGCTATTTTGCCAGACCCCCACATCAGTCTGCCTGGTCCAAGGTGGGGCTTGGAATCTAGTGGTACTCTCCCCAGAAAGGATTTTAATTCTGGAGTGTATGTCATGTGATTTTTTGCCAAATATATTCTTTGTTGTAGGAGAGTGGGGAAGGGGAATAGATGAGTGATAGGACGTGCAATTTTCTGCTGTTCGTTATAGGGTTACTGTTACTAAAGCCAGCTCTGTCATAGGTGTATAGTGTTTTTCCAGTGTTCAGGCTGTATCTGTTGCCTAAAGAGGAGATGGTTTTCTGTCAATTCCTCCTGGTCCCTCTGTCCCTCCCACATCACACCCCAATGTCTTCCCAGTTTTGGCCTCTCCACCAGCAGAGTGGTGCGGGCTTCCTGAGAGTTGATTTCCTGAGCCACATTAGTGCAATATTTTTCTGATGTTGCACCAGCATCCGTGATGTGTCCATTGACAGGTGGGCTTCTATCCTGATGAGGCTGCCATTTATGCCCATGTATATGGAGACACAGGGCACAATCCTAACCTGGAGTTAGGCCAGCACAAGTCACTTGTGCCAGGCCAAGAGTATTGCAAATGCACTGTAAAGTGCATTTGGACGATGGTTGGAGTCAGGCAAGCCTGCGCATGTCCATGTGCTGGCCTCCCTCACTCCAAGAGTGATGCAAGCACGCTTTACAGCGCGTTAACACTCCTGGTCCAGCACAAGTGACATGTGCCAACCAACTCCAGGTTAGGATTGTGCCCACAGTGGCATATCTCAAGATTAGGATTGTGCTCTTAGTTGTTTCTTGCATATAATTTCCAGACTAAATCCTCAGGGACAAGGATCTGTCCTCAGTTTTGGAAAGCACCATCAGCCTCAATGGCATTAAAGTAGTAATAGTAGTAACAAATTCAGATTTGGCTTGACTCCCAATCCTAGTCTCCAAGTTTCTGTGTGATAATTTATATCTTTGTACAGATGATGTTTAAGGTGCCCGCCCCCCCGTGCCCTGCATTCACATCTGGTTCCTTCCTATCCCTGGGTTGATTATTATTTATTGCAAAGCTTGCTAGTCTTTTGTACATTACCCTTTCAGTATAACACACCACACTGAAAAGCTTCTTTTCCATCCTCTACAGGGGTTGGTGTGGATGACATGTTCATCCTGGTGTCTTGCTGGCAGCATACAAAAGTGAAGGACAGCGTTAAAGATCGTATGGCAGAGACCTATGCAGATGCAGCGATATCAGTTACCATCACCACTCTTACCGATGTTTTAGCCTTCTATATTGGAACTTCAAGCGCCTTCCCATCCGTTCAGTCATTCTGCATCTATACAGGCACAGCTTTTGTATTCTGCTATATATACAACCTGACATTCCTGGGCGCTGTTCTTGCTCTAAATGGTAGAAGAGAAGAAAGCAACAGACACTGGCTCACATTCATGAAAGTTGAAACTGAGCCTCAGGATTTTCGTAGCCGTGCGTATAACCGGTGTTGCATAGGAGGGTCTTTTGATGAGACCACCGGAGCAGAGTTTGAACACCCCTTGAATGGATTCTTTAGAGACCATTACGGTCCTTTCCTGATGCACCCCTGTATTAAGGCACTGGTTATAATCCTATATGTCTTATACTTGAGTAGTAGTATTTATGCATGCACTCGAGTTAAAGAAGGTATAGATCTTCGAAATACAGCTAGTGATGATTCTTATCTCATTCCATATTATGACTGGGAAGAAAAATACTTTTCAGAGTATGGTCTAAGGATTATGGTGGTTGTTACTAAAAGTATAAAATACTGGGATTCATCTGTTCGTGCAGATCTTAAGAAATGTATGGAGTCATTCGAAAGCTCAAGGTTCGTGGACAAGAAATACTCAGAATCATGGTTGAGAATTTATGAAGTTGTTGCTAGTGGCTTGTCTTTAAATTTAAATGACCGTGATGCTTTCATTGAAAATTTACCTATTCTGTTTAACATAACTCCAGAGTCTAAGTGGGACATTATTTATAGCACCACAGAAATACGCACATCACGATTTTACGTACAGACTGTCAATGTTACTACTGCACTAGATGATAAAAACCTTTTAATTGACCTAAGACGCCGTGCTAGAAAGTGTAAGATACCAATGCTAGTTTATCATCCAGCTTTTATATACTTTGATCAGTTCATTGTGATAGTTCAAAAGACTCTTCAAACTGTCGGGATCGCTGCTGGGACCATGTTAATTATTTCCTTGCTGCTCATTCCCAATCCTCTGTGCTCTTTGTGGGTCACTTTTGCTATAGCCTCTGTTATTGTCGGTGTGACTGGTTTCATGGCCTTTTGGGATGTCAGCCTAGATCCCATATCCATGATCAACCTTATTATTTGCATAGGGTTTTCAGTAGACTTCTCTGCTCATATTTCCTATGCCTTTGTTTCTAGCGAAGAACCTGAAGTGAATGACAAAGCAGTGGATGCTCTATATCGCCTTGGTTACCCTGTTGTGCAGGGAGCTCTTTCCACCATCTTGGGAGTAGTAGTGCTGTCTGTGACAGCCACTTACATTTTCAGAACATTTTTTAAGATAATGTTTCTGGTTATGGCATTTGGAGCTATTCATGGACTCGTTTTTATTCCAGTATTTTTAACTTTCTTTGGCATATGTACTGAGGCACCACAGAAGGTGTAGCAGATCAGGAATTTCATGGCACTATGAACACTCTCCCAGTGTGAATGTTGTTACCTTTATGGAACTGTTCCTTGTTTGAGAACCCACCACTGTCTCCACTTTATGTAGATTCAGACTGCTCAGGAAGGCTGCATTACACACAACTGCCACCTACCCTAAGGACTCAATTAGATGCTTTGTCATCTGTATAAGTAGGCTTTGTCTCATGTGCACGTGTGTATGTGTGTGCGTGTGTGTGAGAAAGAGAGAGAGAGAATGAATATGTGCCTGCATGCTTGTATATGAATGTAAATAGCAGCCCCAGTATTAGAAGCTGAAATGGACATTTGCTGTTTTTATATGGTGTTTTAAACCTCCTATTCAGAACAGCTGGCATCATGCATAAACCTTAGTTTTGCAGTCCTGGAGTTAACTTTTCTGAAATTCCCTGTGGTATTTTTGCTTTTTAATATAAATCATAATAGCCATAGTTTAGGAAAGCAACAAGAAATGTTTAATACTTGCCCCATGCGGCCATCTCCCACTGGTGCCAGTCTGATTTTTCCTTACAAGACAAATATCAGCTGTGCAGGGGCCCCAATTCAGATTGTGACCACAGCGGAGCCAAATATAGTTAAAGCCCCATTTTGTATTGAAAGTCAAATGTCAAAGTGAAATGGGACTGTTGAAGTCCCATTTTGTATTGAGGCCCTGTGCACCTGCTATTTACATTGAAAAACAACCACACAGACCATTTCAGAAATGTTCTCCAGCAAAGAAAAAAAATAGGCCTATTTAGGAAGATTGTTCTAAGTGAGAGAAGATTTAAAATGCCAAATAAATATGTCAAATGTCTAACCATAATCAGATTGAAAATTTCAGGCTAGTTTCAAATAAACTTAACATTTAGTTTTTAAATTTTTTATACAGCAAATGTTGGTATGTTCGTATGTTTCTCCTTATTTGACATATTTGTCTATATAAATAAACAAAGGGACTTCCAAAGATCTGGTTGTGCTTTGTGGTTTTTTAAAATCTGTTCTTAGTTAAATGGGACAAGGAATTAATGCCAATACTTTTGCTCATAAAAACTGATGTACTATATATACAAGATAGTATTTGGGCTGGAGGGATGCCAGCATATGGCACTCTGGGGCAGCTTCTGGGACCCAAATATTTGAAAGGGCCCAAGTATCAACTCCTGCCATGACTCTCAAAGGAGAAATAGGCCCACCCAGCAATCAGTGACACCTGGCTAAACGAGCCTCCCTTCCTTTATCATGGTAGATAAGAACATAAGAAGAGCCCTGCTGGATCAGGCCAAAGGCCCATCTAGTCCAGCTTCCTGTATCTCACAGTGCCCCCACCAGGTGCCCCAGGGAGGCACGATACAACAAGATGCTTGCATCCTGTTGCCACTCCCTTGCACCCAGTACTCTGAAGTAGCCTACTACTACTAATATAGGACAAAAATAGAAACCTGCCTTCACTGTCATACCTACTCCCAAGGTAGTGGAATGCCCTCCTCTTAAGCTATGAGGTGACCCATGAGATCCATAAAGGATCACATCAAACCTGCAGTCAGCCCTGTCTAACACCAACCTTACATCTGAGCTGCTGCAACAGTTTGCAATAGGCAAATTGTGGTAGCACGGCTACAACTGCTCACTATGTTTGATGGGTAAAGTAAGTTTATTATGGTGGCTGAATAGCACCCCAGAACGCCTTGCGGCAGCTAGATAACACCCTAGAATACCTTGTGGCACCATAGTCACACCAGCCTCTAACCTTGCTTTTAGCACTGATACTTTATTTTTAGCACAATTGGTGCCAGCTACAAAAAACCCTTGTTTGTAGCACTTGGATAGTGCCCCAGAATGGCTTTCAGTGGCACAGACGGCATTTGCCGCAACCCACCAAAAACCTACAGTTTAGGAACCGCTGGAATTAGTAGCTTAGTTAAGGTGTTTTGAAGTCTGAACAGAACAAAATGCTGTTCTGTTCAGACTTCATTTTGCAAAATACTGGGAAAGTTCAGCTGTTCCTGATTATTTCTACAACCAGCTTCCTGTCCCAGAATCCTGAGCTCCATGAGAATGTGTGGTCTCTGCATTGTCTTTCAAATGTAAGATTAACGTTAGAACAGTTGAGTGAGGATCAAGTAGTTCAACAAGAGGTATTTCCACTCTCCTTTCCCTAAAGATATGATTCTGCAAAGTAAAGGCGATTGTAGAATCTATGCCCAGTGATGAAAGTTGGGTATGCACTGAAAGACCAACAGGGTTTGTATCACTGAGGCTTTTCAAAAGTGAAATGATGTAATCTGCAGGTTCATCCAAAGATGAATTCTGGGATGGAATGTCTTCAGAAACAAGGCTGAAAAAGCGACTTCTCAGTGACACATTCTGAGATAAGACGTGTGCTAAAGTTTGAAAATTGAGTTTCATCACAGCTTGCTGAGGATTGTTCAAGATTAAGCTTCTTTTAAGATACTCGTGAATGTCATTCACTTGCAGAACTTCAATACCTTTGCTTTGTAATACATTTTGACTATGCTGTTGATCTTGCAAACCACCCAAGGATAAGGGACCCCAGTTAATGGACTGTCCCGAACAACCACTATTTCGTCTATAGTGACAGAAGAGGTCTAAGAAGGAATTAGCAGCTGCATAGCTTGACTGTGTGGCATTTCCAAGGAATGACGAAAAAGATGAGTAGCATACAAAAACGTCCAGCTTCCTGCCTTGCAGAGCACAATGAAGATTGACTGCTCCTGCTACTTTAGGATTCAAAACTTGCTCAAAGTGGGGCATGGTCAGGGTTTCAAGAGATCCATCATGTAAAATGGTCGCAGTATGGAATACACCTTTGATCGGACAATTGGGAAAAATTTTACTGATGGACTTGATGGCCTTCTCAACTTCAGAACTGATAATTATGTTGCATTGCAAGCTGATTATTCTGCTCCCTTCACAGAGATCCTGGAGGGTGTTTATTTCCTTTTGCATCTCAGGGCTCAGTTTTTCCTGCAAAAGCATCACAATGCGACCTCCTCTGTTCTGCGCGACAAATTTTACTGTTTCAAAGCCAAGCCCGGTGAATTCTCCCGTGATTATGTAAACAGCATTCTGTTTAAACAATTTGTTGTCTCTTTCAGTCACTGGTATAGCTGAAGTCTCACCATCCTCACTTTTCAGCACTGCAACTGGGATGCTTTTGCAGTTGAAATACGACGGAGCTATATCTGACCTTTCAGACTTTCCTGCTGGCTGAAAAGGGGAACATATGAGATGTGTTAATTGTTTCGTGTTCATTGACTTAAGCCACCAGGAGACATCCTTGTGGGTCTGTATCAGAGATGCTTTCTGAAAAATATGGACAAGGTTGACGGGATGGATGTGTATATTCTCATGATCACTCCCAATCAGATACCGCAGACATTCTGGCTGCTCATTCCCATAAACCAATACAATGTCTCGAAGATGGAAAAGACAGGTTAGACTCTCTTTAAATATTCCATTTAGCGGAGGCAAAAAAATGAGGGCGTGACACTGATTGACGCGTTGCCATACACCAGTCAGATGGTTTGTAATTGTTGTTTTCCATCCTAATTCCTGGGCGGAAAGAGTGAGCACTTTGCACAAAACTGACTCGGGCTCCGTGGAAATAACACCCAGCATTTCACCATGTCTGGGCATTGGCAGCGTTCGATGCAAAACCTCCCTTGCTATCCAGAAGAATGACATGCATGGTATATTTCTAAAGCATGGAAATTTCTGGGTGTTAAAACAAACTGTTTCTGGAATAACAACCCTTGAAGCTGCAGGGACCGGATAGCAGGAAACAATATGGTCTCCCACTTTAACTTTTTTCACGCCAGTTCCTGTTGCAGTTACAGTGCCAGTAAAGTCCAACACTAATAATTTGTGTTGATCGACTGTGTGTGAATTCCAGTACAAGTTTTTTCCAAACTTGCAGCTGGAAACACTAACAGGAAAATAGTCTTCTGAGTGGATGCTTAGTTTTTCGATGTCAACCTCAACACTGTGGTTGCCAAGCTGAGCACGTGGGTTGGCAACTTGAGCCGAGAGATTCTGTGCATCATATGGATCTGCCGTATACAAGAAACACATTTCTGTGTTTTGAATCTGAAGTGGCTGGGAAGGCATATTGAGGGCATCATTGTCAAACTGTGTGTGCTTAATTTCAGCACTGTAAATTCTTCCTTCATCAATCCAGACTTCGGGATAATCCTGGGCCTTGTACTTGACTAATACATCTGCTAAGGCGGAGATATCTATTGCACTTGTTGAGCTGATGTCAATAATCTGAAACGTGATTTCGGGGACTTCGAGCATACATGTTCGAGTCATTCCATACAAGCCAAAGCCAGTATTTATGTGGTCGACTTTCCCTGCTGATGTCCTGTAAGTGATGATGGTGATGGAACAATTAGCCGCCTTCTCTTTTAAAGCAATAACCACTTGGCGTAATGCCTCACAGCACCTTACTGTATATTTCACCACTTTCTCTGGTAGCATTTCATTTAGTTTTTGGATTCCCCACAGGTACAGAACATCCTGGTAACCCTGAAGCTCCTGGTTAACTTTATTTTGAGCATGGTGATCTGTTCTCTTTGCTGCCAACAGTTTGTCCCAGTCCTGGTAGGGAACAAATCTAGATTCACTGTGTAAGTAATTCTTGAGTTGCTGTGCTATTCCAAATCTGTCAGCAAATACCACCACTCTGGGTGCTTTGGGTAAATTCTGCATTGTTTGATCAGAGGTTATTTCCTTCCACTTGTTTTCAAACAAAATATCTTCTTTCCTGGGAATGTCCTTTACAAAGGGGAACCGGACACATTTCAGTTCCACCAAAACAGAGCCATGTTTATCTGTGAAGCACCCACAGAACTCCAAGTAATTCTCTGTGGACCTGCTTGCTTTCAAATATATCATCATTTCCTCTTCCAAAGGTCTAGCAACTACAAGGCTGCTTATGCCAGAAGGAAGCATCACTTTGTTCTTGGAAGTAGTTGTAGCCAGAAATCTTGCCATTTGCAGAAAACAATCTAAGAGTACTGGATGGATATAATACTCATACATTTCTTCTGACGTCTGTCCCTTCACTTTAACCATTGTTACGGCTTCCTTCAGCTCTTCACAATAATAGACATCATTTAGCTGTCTAAAAGTAGGGCCATAGTAGAATCCAAGGTGTGACAATTCTTCATAGACTTCATCCTTGCTCACAACAGCCCTACATCTCTGAAAAACATCCTGAAGGCAAATGCTCTTTTCTTCAATAGGTGGTTCAGGATTCTTTGTGACATGACCCAAGACATGAACTATATTCGATGATCCTGATAGTATTCTGAACTCTGACGCTCTTTGTGACTCCACCTTGAAGTCATGGGAACTTTCTTTTAAAACACATGGTGCAGTAAAAAGTATATTCAACTCATTCAGACTTAAGGGTACTTTTGGTCTTGAGGTACTCATCACAGCTGCCAGAGCAAGTTCCACAAAAAAGCTGCCAGGAACCAAAGCCATGCCATGGTTCTTGTGTTCGTATAAATATGGCATCCAGGCAGGAGAGATGGAACAAATGAATTCTGTGTGGTCATCATTTGCACTGCAAAAGAAGGGATGCCTTGAGCTTGCAGCTCTGTGAGTTGCTTGTTGCTTAGTGTTCAACCGTGCCATGATTTTTTTGCGATCAAACTGATACTTGGGATAGGGTGACGGTACACTTTGATACCCTTCATAGAAGTGCTGCCAGTTGACGTTCAACCCCATTTCAAAGATATCCTTTATCAGATTAAGAAGTGTAATGTATTCTGTATCTGTTTGCAGGGAAGGTAAAACTCTGGTTTGTTTTCCTAAGGTCTCAATAATGTATGTCCGCAATGTTTTGTGAGGACCTATTTCTACAAATACAATATTTTCCTGGTCTTTCGCTGACGCTGTTATAGCCTGTGCAAAAGAAACAGGGTCTCGAATCTGTCTCGCCCAGTAATTGCCTGTAACAAAGTCACCCTCTGAAGCAGCCTTCCCTGTGGCTGTAGAAAGGAGATGAATTTCTGACTTCCCACCTTCCAATTCTGATAGACTCGTGGCCAACTCTGAGAGCATGGAATCCATCATGTGGCTATGGTAAGCAGCTGGCACACTTAGAACATGAAACAAAATGTTTTGCTTGCTGAAACGGTCAGCCAACTCCATCTGAAGGGAGCTGACAGACTCCGCATCTCCTGACAACGTACAAGACTGAGGACTGTTGAACGCTGCAATGCAGACCTTGCCTGAGTATGCTCCAAGGGCCCTTGACACCTCCTCAACAGGGATGTTGTCAACTACCAGCATCCTGCCTCCAGTGACGGTCTCCTGTAGCCTGCTCCTGTGATAGACGACTTTGACAGCATCTTTTAGGGAGATATAGCCAGCGCAATGGGCAGCTGCCACCTCACCAACTGAATAGCCAACAGCAGCTGCTGGTGTCACTCCCCAGTGTTGCAGAAGGGTGACCAAGGCCACCTGCAACGTGAAGAGTAGGGGCTGGGCAATCTCGGGCCTGGATAAATCCTCCTGTTCATTTTCCGTTAATTTCATAATTCTGGGTGAGAGTTGCTGAAATAATTGTTTGATTTCAATACACTTCTCTTTAAATACTGGCTCACATCTTGTTAGGGTTTTGCATATTCCATTGAAATGCAAACCATTACCGGAGAACACAAAAACTAGTTGTGGAGGCCTCTTTGGTGGGACAATTTCCGTTCCAGCTGCAGATGTCAGTTGTTGTTCTAAGTGCTGCAGAGAGGATGCCACAAATGCTTTTCTGTACTTGTAGTTCCTGTGGCTTCTTCTGCATGCAGAGGTGTAGGCCAGACTTGGGAGGGTGACCGTGGCACTTGCACTGATGTGCCCAGCAGTGTCTTCCATTGTCCTTTTGAGAGAACATCCTGAAGCTGCAGAGATGACAAACAGCTCAACAAGCCTTTTGACTGGAGGAAGAACCTGGGTTTGTTTCACCTGCCGGACAACCACATGGGCGTTGGTGCCCCCAAATCCAAAACAGTTGATCCCGGCTACTCTGCCCAAGTCGCCAGAGTCATCCCACCTCTCCACTGTTGTGGGAATGGAGAGATTTAACGTCTCGGTTTTTATGCTGCTGTTGCTCTCCGAGAAGTGCAAAGATGGAACAATCTTCTCATGGTGCATCATCAGGAGAACTTTGATTAACCCAGCTGCCCCCGAAGCGGACTCTGTGTGCCCGATGTTCCCTTTAACTGAGCCCATCTTGAGGGGCGGCACTTGAGGAGACCTCTTTTTGCCAATGACATGGCCTAGGCTTTCTGCCTCACTAACATCTTCAGAAGGGTTTCCTGTGCCGTGTGCTTCGATATACTGCACAGTTGAGGGATCAACATTTGCCAGATAAATGCTGAGTAGTAACTTTTTTTGTTCTTCACGAGATGAACTGATGTCTATAGATCCTCCATTCTGATTGATTGCACTGGTGCTGATGACACCCCATATTTTGTTGAAATCTTCTTGTGCCTGTTTGGAGGGGGGAAATGGTGAAAATATGTTACTTTGCATGGTTAATTATTTCAGCCTTCTGTTTAGCTTTGTTCCTTCCGTATTTGGACATCCTAGAAAGGCTATGTAGTAATATGCTATATCAGTGGTTCTCAAACATTTTTAGACTGGGACCCACTTTTTAGAATGGCACTTGTGTCAGGACCTGCCAGAAGTGATGTCATTAACCTGCAAGTGATGTCATAGCCAAAAGTGACATCATTGAGCAGGAAGTGCTATCATTGTGACATAATAAAATTACATTTCTGGAATGCAAACTGGCATTCTTGGATTGCAGCAATTGTACAATCATGAAACATCCCTGACAGAAAGCAATATTATGTAAAAGCACCAAACTAAAAACAAAATTTAAACTTGAAAATTCACTTGAAAATTCAAATTTACATGGGAATATAGCAAGATCTGCTATATACTCTGTGTGTGTGGGGGGGATATATAAGAATATAGCAAGATCTTCAGCTTCCAAGATGACTGCTCCCAGCTTTCTACAACCCACCTGACATCAGGTCGCAACCCATCAAGTAGGTCCTGGCCCACAGTTTAAGAAACACTGTGTTGTGTATATTGTAATGGATTCTGGCTGACTATTTCATTACTTGTCAATTTGCTGCAGGTTGATAGTTTAGGATGCTTGGCTGATCATTTCATCAATGAGTAGGAGATGGTCTTTGATAGCTGGGAATCTCTCTGTGTTTTTGAATGTGATACCCACCAGAACTTGAGGAGATAAATGGGAAGACAAAGTACTGTATTTGGCTGTGCTTTGAAGACAAGGAGTGAATAAGCTGCAAGTTGGCAGAAGGTGGAGCATGCTTTGATATGGGATACCAAATCTGGTGCCTCAAAGGAGTGCCTCCTTGCCTCCACTTATGTATATATGTAAATAAAGCACACAGTGTGACACAAGTCTCCAGTGCTCTCTTATCCATAGGATACTAGAGCTGGCCCTAGAATGTCTCACTGCTTGAAGAAATGGGAGCACAATAGAAACACCTCACCTTTATCCGTGGCTTTAACAAAAGCACACCGCAGCCTTCTCCTCTTCCATAACCATCTGCCTTTCTTGAAAAGGGTTTACTGGTTCCGTCTGGAGATACTGTTGCTTTACGCAGAGAGGCAAATTTCCAGGGATCTATGATGCAGTTCACTCCTCCACAAAGAGCTGATTCACAGTCTCCTGTGTCAAATGTACACATAAGCAAAACAAGCCGGAAGTCATGAAAAGTGGAAGAATGGTATATGCCATTCAGCTAGTCAAAAGGAGTTGATTTTCCATGACATGGTGGTTTCTCTGGAGAACACTAGGTGTGACCTAACATCAAACTAGATGAGGCCTAATATATGAGCAACACTTCCATGTTTTCGGTTTTCTTTAAAGGAAATAGCATGCACAACAGGGGCAGGAAAAAACTGCCTGAAACCACATCAGAAGGATCGAGGGTCTTTAGTATTCTGCCCTGCTGTGGTTCTGATCCCAATTGCAGGCTGCTGCACATTTCTAATGCGAAAAAATCCTAATGGGGAAAAATGTTGTCTTTGGAAGCCAATTACAATTAAAAGTCCATTAAAAATAATACACTGGCGGGAAGGGGGGGCTTCTATCAGAATCACCCTGGGGCAAAGTAATAAAACCCCTACTTCTCCATCATAGTTTCAGGTCATTTCATTGGGTGCCCCCTCCACATGTGTTCTTCCCTTTAAAACACACACACACACACACAGAGACAGACAGACAGACAGACAGACACACACACACACACACACACACACACACAGAGAGAGAGAGAGAGAGAGAGAGAGAGATGTTAGTTACACATTTAGAATCACATCTTGTTTGACCCTTAGACGCATCTTAGCTCCATCTCTCACAATCTTTCGGTGGGGTCTTAAGACATTTTTATTTAGGGAGGCCTTTAGTGGCTAACCTGGCATTTTAATGGTAGTAATTTTGTATGGGGCAGGATCCATTGGGGTTGCTTGTTTGAACTGTTTTAATGTTTTAGTCTGTATGCTATTCGATTTTACTGGTGTGAGCCTCCTTGAGTGGCCCCATATGGGGTAGGAAGGCAGGGTATGATTTTTCTGTTTATTCACATAAAATTCCAATACCTTGTTGAATGGCTGTGCAGGCAAAGTGCAAAGCAGAGAGGAATGAGGAGCAAGCAGCATCAATGGCAAGTGATGGTCCTGTCAGATTAAAAGTGAAGGAAATCCTGTTTGCGGCTGTGCTTATTGCTGTCCCAGTGCCATCATACTGGTCTGTATCCGAAACTGTCCGCTTCGTTACGGATTCATAGTCTTGATTCGTCAGACCTGAAAATACAGAAGAAAAAAACCTGAGTAGCCACAAACGTATCTTGCGGCATGTTGATAACTAGGGGTGGGGATTTTTGGTGATATTTTTTCCAAATTTTTTTGATTCAATTAGCAAATTGTGGTGTTATGTGTTTTTATCCAAATTTTTATTGCAAATTTTACTAACAGCGCAATAAATAAGGGTAAATGGCCCTACAAAGGCAAGCAATCACTGGCACATATGCCCCAGCCTGAAATAACCTGCCAAAAATTCCCAAGCTGCACTATGGTTGCTGCTTGGAGCATCAAGAAACTGCTTACTACTTCCACATTCCATTAAAGTTGCCCCAGCATGCACTGTGAACTATGAACATGCGTGTTCATGCAAGTTTAAGCAAGCTTCCTCCTGTTTCTGTCATTCCTCCTCCTGATCCCTTACTGAAAACTATTTGTGGATTCCTCAAAACTGTGTCAAAAACTAAAGTGGTGTTATTTTTGTGAAATTGATCTAAATTTTTGTCAAACTCTGTCAAAAATAAGCAAAAGTGGTGTTTTTTTTGGATTTTGACCTAAATTTCATTTTATGCAGCATTTTCAGTTGAAATTATCATTATTTAGCGTTCTGTGTTGATCATCGAAAAAACCCATCCCTATTCATGACACTTGTAATGTGCTTAGGCAAATCTACTGTATCAAACCATTTGCTCACCAACAAAAACCCCAGTTTTGGTGCCGCTAATATTTTCAGTCGTGACTCCGGCATCTTCCAGGGCTCTGTAGGTGCATTCCAGGAGCAGTTTTTGCTGAGGATCCATATCCTCAGCTTCCTCGTTGTTAATGCCAAATAGCTTGTTGTCAAAGGCATTAAATCTAAAAAAAAAAAAAAGGACAGGAGAAGACATGCCACAAACAGTGCAAGTTACAAGCTGTTTCATCCAACAAGCTTGACTTTAAAACATGATCTGGTCTAATTCTATGTACAACTTTAGGATGCAGTCCTGTAACAAACTTTCCTGGGAGGAGTAATAATAATAATAATAATAATAATAATAATAATAATAATAATACATTTATTTATATACCGCCTTTCTTAATATCACTAGATTTCTCTAATGATTGAACTCAAGGCAGTTTACATAGGCAGACTTTCTCACAAACCCGAAGGTTTTTACAATTTACAGAATGTTCTATCTTCCAAGAACAACACTCCTACACATCTTTCTTTCTGGATTTAGCCTTCTTTCTTTAGCCACCCGTCTGTCGTCTGCTGGCTGATGAGGCTTCCCTGCTGCCACCAGAGATGCAGCTGATTTCAGCACACTCCTCCTCCCACGAGGCAGCTGAAACTCAGCTTTTAATCAGCCGCAGATTCCAAGGTCTGCTGCTCGCAGAGACTTCCGGCAGTCCCGAGCTCACGACCTTGAGATCTTCAGGTGTTATCTTCGGGCAAACGGAGGCATTAACCCTCTTGGCTAAATCTTCTGCCCAAGTGAGTAAGCCTCACTGAATGTAATGGGACTTACTTCTGAGTAGACATGCATAGGGTTAAACAGTTAACTATGCAATTTGAATTTTAGCAAAACTTGTCATGATTGAGTGAAGTCTTCTAATAAATCTCATTTAGCCGACTCTCACTTTGACATTTTGTGTTGAAGCATTGTCACTTTAAGGCAGTTATTTTCAACCTTTTCACTGGCAAGGCACTAAAATCATCAGGGCACACCCTTAGCTTTTTTACAATTGAAATGCACACTGTGCTGCCAGTTGGGGGCTCACATCCCCCAATGGCCCTACTAATGAATGGACCTCTCCCAAATTGTTGTGGCAAACCTGAGGACCATTCTGTTATATATTGGGTTCCATGCAACAGAAACTCAGACAAGGCAGGTGCAGCTTGAATGTTTATTGCAACAGGCAATAGCTAGAACTGAACTGAACCAGCCTATCAGGGCAACAGCCCATCCCCTGTACCTAGTTAACTCCACCCCCAGGGCTCCTGATTGGAGGGCTTAACCCCTGGCTGGGGCTTAACCCTTGGCTATCCTCCTGAGTGCATAACAATTTGCAGCACACTAATGTGCTGTGGCACAGTGGTTGAAAATGGATGCTTTAAGGTCTGCAGCAGAAATCCTGGAACATAAAAATGTTCTGTATCTAGTTTCTGAGTGTTGCCCATTTTGGATTTCAAGTGTGTGTGTGTGTGTGTGTGTGTGTGTGTGTGTGTGTGTGTGTGTG